>JAODLL010001642.1:0-13003 GCA_026546735.1 Forbesichthys agassizii
AGAGAGAGAGAGAGAGAGAGAGAGAGAGAGAGAGAGAGAGAGAGAGAGATTTTGATTCACCTCTGGCAGTAGCCACTCTTGAGGCTACACAAACTGATGAAGCAACGAGGCTAGCCAACAAGAACCTGTGTTTTATTGAGTAAATTTCCCGGCATAATAGCGTAAACTCAGGAAACAGACTTGGACCGTGGAAGCTGGATGCTGTCTACGAGCTTTGTTTAGTGAGGAGTTATGCCCCTTCTGGGAATTCATTCATTCACTATGAACAGAAACAACATGACGTGCGCCACTGAAATCTGCGATCTATGACCCATACCCAGTCACACACTCTACACAATAACTGAGCTATACACAAAGTGGATTTACGGTTCAGTATTTATACAGTGCATGGCTATATCTACCAGTATTTTCTGGAAATTGTGAGGGAACATATGGTTTCCCGCCACTGATTCCATGCTCATGGAGAACAAGCTGTTCAAAAAGAACAGATCGGAATCCTTAGGATTCCAATCATGTCTCTATAGACTGGGGAATATGTCACACAGCTGTTTAGGGAAAAAAAGCTTCTGTTATTTGACTGCTGCTACTCAAATTCCCACACTGGCACACAGTAATAATTACACACAGATTTGGAAAGTAATGTTAGAGTATTACTTTCATTGAAGTGAGTGGGCGGGTGCCGGCTGGACATATGGTGGAGTGGCGATGGATCACAGTTCCATGCCACTTTTGCAGTTTCAGAGGACAGAGAGAGTTTTAACACTTTAATTAGACAACAGTATATTCCATTTTATGTTTCCATGTTATTCTTTACATAGAAAATATAATCCCATCATCATTTACTGTAAACAAGAGGACAGAGAGAGAGAGAGAGAGAGAGAGAGAGAGAGAGAGAGAGGGGGGGGGGGTTGAGCTGAGAAGACCAGTTGTGTGGCTTGCAGATTCAGTCCATCATCCTTCAGGCAAGGTCGGTGTGCTACAGAAAATAGTGTATTGTATTAAAAACAAACTCTGACGCAGCTCTGTTCTTTATCAATAAACTGTTAAATTTTCATTTTTGGCTTTTTTTTTCAGTTGATAGGCCCTATTTTAATGATATAAGCGCACAGTCTAAAGTGTAGGATGCAAATTGCATGTATGGTGTGTCAAAATTGGTTGCTATTTTAACGGCAATGTGCCGAGCACATGGTTCAAAAAGGTTGGACTTACTCTCTTCATTATTCTTGGGTGTGTTTTGGGCGTAACAAACGTATACCTATGAGAGTGTCATCTCCCATTGCCTTAAAATTTCCTGTCGAGCTTGCACCGTTGGCAGATTCCTTTTATACTGGCAGGGTTGTGAAAGCGCTGGAGCAGACCATTTATGCAATATCGAGATCCCTATAATATGTTCATGTAGGTTACACATTAATGATATTTCACATTGTATCATTCACATCATTTTTTATTCTTTGCATATTTGTGCGCTGCTGCACAAATATGCAATATCCCCTGTATGAGCAGAGTGCACACACATACATTGTACACACCCGCCATATGCAATACTATATTGATAATGCGCCTTACGTTGACTTTAGACCAGGTTTTTGCCGGTCAATAGCACAATCACAAGATAGCAATGCACCAGCAACGCGTTAGACCACACCTCATATTTAGACCAACACACCCACCGGCACTCAAATGGGCGCAAGTGCATTTGATAATTAGACAACGTGGGTGTGTGACAACTGCGTCTGTCTGAAACAAGCAAAGACACCTGCATTCCCGCTTTGTGCCGCATCGCGCCGGGTGTAAGATAGGGCCCTTGGCATATGTTTTCTGTATAGTTATAACCTACTGGTATGTCGTTGAAAGGGCTGCTATTCAAAAGCCCTACCCATCCCAGCACATCACAGCCCTAAGCCTGCCTTTACGGCCCCCCAGAATCTACCCAGCACTTCAGAGGCTGAGCCAGTGCCTGTCATGTTGGCCAGAAAGACAGCTCCCTGGACGCTGCCTGTTTAGGGGCCATGATCTACAGTACGCCCTTTTCACGGAGATAGATAAATAGAGAGTGTGAGAGAGAGAGAGAGAGAGAGAGAGAGAGAGAGAGAGAGAGATAGAAAAATAGATAGATGAAGAGAGCGAGAGAGATGCTTTTGTTGTTATACACATACATGTTGCTAAATTCATCCTCTGCATTTAACCCATCCCAGCAGTGGACCAACACAGTGCAGTGCCCGGGAACCCACTCCAGATTGGAGCCAGTGTCACTGGTCACATAACACTGACTGGAGTGGGGGAAACCAGATCACCCAGAGGAAACCCACGCAGACACAGGGAGAACATGCAAATTCCACACAGAAAGGCCGAGACGACCGGGGTTCAAAAACAGGAACTTGTTGTCTTGCTGTCAGGCCACATTGCTTTTCACTGGGCCACCGTGTTGCTCAGTGGATGGAGAGAGAGAGAGAGAGAGAGAGAGAGAGGATGAGGAGAAAAAAAGGGAACAGCAGGCAGAGGACAAGCATATAGGGCACTAAGATATGATGAAGTGGAGAGAGAGAGAGAGAGAAAGAGAAAGAGAGAGAGAAAGAAAGGAGCAGAGGGAGGTCACTGTCAATGAGGGAGTGAGAAGTCGTGAGAAGGAAAGCAATTTGCATCACAGCTCCACTGAGCTTTGTGACGCCTTTCATTCCTCTCTCTCTCTCTCTCTCTTTCTCTCTGGCTCTCTCTCTCTCTCTCCTCCATCACTTCCAGTAATCTCTCAGCTCCACACTGCACCTGTAAATTGGAGAACTTGCTCCGGGGTACCAATATGTGTGGGGATGGATGGAGACATACGACAGATGCACAGTAGATACAGTGTGTTCAGACCAGAGGCAATGAGAGCTTCAACGTGACCGGAAGTCATTCCTTTTTTATGTCAGTCATTCATTGTCTATGTCACCCAGCGTATCTCGTGGTGAACAGTAATAGTACCGTTGGTGATGGGCATCTTGGGTGGTGTGGGCATCACAGGACAGCTGAAGTCGTGGCAACCTTATATTAATGAGCTACTGTACGAGTATGCAGTCAGATTATAAGGAATAAGGAATACAATAGGAACAGAGCCATGTAAATGGAGAGTTGCGTCATCTCCGTTCACTCCAATGGAACGTTTATTCACAGCAATGGCGGATCTTGGAGACTCAAAACAGTTCCCGGAAGTTAGCCGCAAATACTCAATGTACCCTCTAAATTATATTGTAAATATAAATCAATGCATTTATTGACTAGATATTACCAAAAAATTAAGTTATATATCTATATATATATTGATTTAAATTGCCCACCAACACTTCCTGGAAGGAACCATGAACCATGCGACTGTTGAAAATTTCGAACTTGGACGTTGCCGCGAGTTTCTCTTTCTATGGCTCTGAAAAGGAATATAGAAGTCCGCTCTAGGGAATTCTGCAGAATACAACCGCAAGCCCGCATTAACCTGCCCTTGGGCCCTGGGGCTGAGGTTTCGTAGCCCCCCATCACAACAAAAAGAACCACGTTTGTCTGTGCAGTGCAGCAGTAAGCTATTTGTTTATCTCTGAAGATAGCTATTCCTAAAAATACAAATATATAAAAATGATGACAACAAAGCTGCACAGGCTACTGGTAAGCAATGGGTACATTAAAATCAGCCAATATTCGCCTCCCAATCACTGCCATTATATGGGAGCAAAGAGGCAAATAATATCCTATGGTGATGCAAAATCGCAGCGTTCAACACATGTGAACTTTGAGTGCTGAATTCACAGCCTCTAACAACAGCAAGGATGTATGTGTGTGCAATTGGCTGTTTTTTTCTTAGCAAGGCAGGATGGATTGCAGTGCTAAACATATAAATATGTCTATCTATACGGTATTGTACATAGTTTCCATTGATAATTTCAAGATTACAAATAACATGATTTATAGCAATAGTTAGAGGATTGTCTTACCTTTTAGAAGTGCTATCTGGTCTTTGTAGAAAATACATGATTGGCGCTAAAATCCAACTCTTGAGTGAGGCCATTTGTGTGACGGTATTTATTACGACTCCAGATTAAGTCACCATAGCTACCATTCACTTATATGGTTTCTCCAGTGGATGTGCAGAATATCCTACTGCCTTTATGTCTCTACTCCAATCAATTTAGCATTCACAAAACAACAATAGCCTAGCTTCCTGTGAAGAACGTAACCAGGAAGTAATCGAGTTTAACTGTTTATGGTATATTCTTTGTTCAATTGGGTTATGGAACAGTTTATAGCCTAGTCCTACTACCCCTCTGCTTCCGAATAAAATTACAATTGTGTTGGGCTTCTATCTTCCGATTGAGGTGTTTATATGGAGCAATTTCATTCTGGTTTGGCTTTTAACCTGATTCCAAACAGAATAGTTGGGTCCATGCCAATGCAGCTACTTCGATTTAGCCAGCCACTACCTTCTGTCATTAGCTGAATGGGCTACATCCATGGACGGGCTAGACCACATTACAACATTATTTACATTCTGATTGTCATGCTTCCCACATGGGATACTTGTACATTTGATCAGCAGCCAAATCAGCAGCCAACACCATGAATATCAAGTGATGGACAGAAAACAACAAATTATTAAACTTTTTTTCATTGGTTCATGACAGGCTCCTTGTCTTCATAGGTCCTGGGGCTTAAGCCCAGGTAAGCCAATGCATTAAAGTGGGCTTGCACAACCATGTAAACTTTGATTCCCACCGTATTTGTCCCTAAGCAAATTGGAGGAGAGTCTAATCATTTGGTTTCCCCAATATTTATGATGTGTCTCTGTTTGAATACAAGGACATAAATAATACTAATACATGAAATAAATAAATAAATAAGTAAGTAAGTATACCCTTGTTGTGGTCAGTCAGCACAAATATAAGGGTCGACATTTTTGCTTCGGGGCGGGAGAGAGTCTCTCAGCCTTCCCCAGGCTACCCAATTAGCTTCTCAGGTGAGTGATGACTTTATAAGTTAAGCATTTGGCATGTGATTCCAGGTAGGCCATTGGGAGTGAAATGGCAAATTGAAAACGTGGCAATATGAAGATGTGTGTGAATGTGTTGTGTGCGTATGCTTGAGTGTTGTCCTATTTAAAACTGCATAGGGAAACTAGGCAAATTGATGTATTTGTATGGTCACATAAATGTACCGGCTATTTTATAGTGTAGATTTGTTGTGGTTGGGTTCACATCAGTGGTGTCCTCAGTGGTCAAGAGTAGAAAACAGTGCTTGTTGTTGTGCAGTACATTTCCCACTAGGGTATGGTGGGAAATATAAGTTGTTTCAGCAAATACATGTATTCTCGGTTTCTATTGGTATTTGAAAAACCAATTACACTTTTAATAGATACAGTCTGAAAGTTAGAACATTTTACCATAAACGTTTATCATACAGCTTGCAGTTTGTATGATTGGTGCATATTTGGCTGCTCTTTTTTTCCCCCACAGTTTGATCAAAAACGCAGTGTTTACATATTATCCTTTACATGTGTTGTGTTGTGGTTGCATCCACCACGCAGAGAGAATGATACAGCATGCTCTGACAACATCTCACAATGCTTTGTTGCAGCCTCCACTTTGATACTGTCTCATGGCTCATTCGCATTAGGAGTGCCTCTTGATCTGATCTGGTTTTGGCTGCCAGTTCAAACAGCAAGTGGTCTTGATAGGCTGAACGTGCACCGTGACGTACTGTAGTCTTCAGCTGACGTCAAAGCTTTACAGCAACTTCTTTCAAACCACAGGAAGAACATTTCCAGACTTTTCCCACCATGGATGTTTTGCTGCACGCCTAAGTTATATTACTTTATCATACATGCACCCCTTGGAGCATGTATAGTCAACTTTCACCATGACATTTAGTTTATTCTCCATAATGGGCATCCCCGTAACAGCTATATCTCCAGGCCTGAAATGAACCCAAACAAAAGAAACTACTTGTCAGTACAATTCAATTAAATGTTTGGAAGACATTTGTTGAGAGGAGTAAACTGTCTTTTTCTGAAAGCTTTTTATTTGTGGTCGACTGAATCGAACTGTAGCACAAGCAACTCCAGCTGTGGCCAAAGCAATGTTTGATTTGGGGAATTAGTTGTATAACTCACTAGGCCTGCAACCCTTTGCAAATATGGATTTCCTTATTTCAATATCTTGTTGTAGTGAGGTGGTGCCAGTACTGTTGGTGTCCATAGCATGGTGATTGGCTGTGATTGCCTAACACGGACACTGCTTGCTGTAGGAATGTGATGCGATGAAGTATCATTATATTATGGTTGCAGTATTCAGATGTTCATAGACAGAATAGTATGTATTGATTATTTTGTCATTCAAATGTATTTATTCAGTCCTGCACATGTATTCATATCCCATTTATTTACTCAGTCCTGCATAGACACACAAAACACTTAAGAATATAAAAGTGCCCAGTTTTTACAAGGCAACGGCCGCAGTTATTCAACATGATATATGATTGCTTCCCTTACATAAACGACATCTAAAATACTTCACGATTAAAAGATAAATCAAAACTGTGAAAGCACATTGGAAGTTAGTAATTCATTATTATGGAGTTTTACATAGCAACTGAACTGCACCCATGGTGGGTGTGAAAACATAAGGATAGCTTTTGCATTGTCCTTTGCTTGGCAGCCTGACAACAACGCACAATCTGCACCCAGGATGCATCTAACATCTACCTTATTTTCTAGCATACTTGATATGTAATCATGCTCATTATGAATGTTATGACAGCTTCACTTGCACTTACACAAACCCATGCAAGGCAGTTATTTTTGTTTACATCCATCTCCTCCCATATGAAGATGGAAAGAGAGAGAGAGAGAGAGAGAGAGAAAGAGAGAGAGAGAGAGAGAGGGAATACTTGAGGAATGCCTTTTGAGTAAATTGGCCACAGGCGCACCTCAAAGGAATATCCCTACTGGCTCAGGTGTAGACTTCCACCCACTAACAGGCTCAAGGGCACTGCAGTAGTGACAATCAACTTAACAAGTCCAACTCCTTATTCCACCGCGGCTATTTGTCCTGTCAAACTTTTGACAGCCACTTAGGCTTGGGAAAATGATAGCGGCACTGGCACTGTATGTGATGTATAACAGAGATGATCATAGCTCCCGGTATCCACTCCTTGCCATTCTGTATTGCAAGAGATTTTTATAACACAGAGAGAGCTTCTGTACCCATCCCCACTGTCTGACTGCTCCACGGTTCAGTCAGTCACATTTCCCCGGGGGAAGAGATTCTTGGAAGCTTATACGGTGCATTCACAATCAAAACATCTGAGCACGTCTGCACACATGTGCTCAAACGACGAGACGTCTGTGTACATTCCTACGTACATAATAGACTAGATGATGCTATCAAATGGAGAACATTCTAAACGTACATGCTTTCACTCATACAGAAAGAATGAGGTAGGGAGGGAGAGAGAGAGAGAGAGAGAAGAAAAGCCTTTCTGTTACATCACAGTAAATCATGGTTGCCTCGTGGCATGTATCGATGACGGTAGAGGAGGAGGAGGGGGGGGGGGGGGCGGCAGGCATATCTTCCACTGCATGTGTTGAAGCGCTCAGTAGGCCAGACACAGTGCAGTGTGAGTGAGTGTTACGTAACCCACCAACCAGGAAGCGTCAGCCAGAGATTGGTTGTCGTAACGGCACCACCATTGATGTTGCCTTAGTAACACACTCATATAAGGGGGGAAAATAGGACCTGAAATTATATACTGCAAACCTTGGAGGTTTTTGTCAACAGTGCTTTTGGTTTAACCTGACATGCCAGATAGATTGCTAGGCCCAAGTCCATCTGGTGAGCCGTCCATTGACATTGTTTGAAAAGGGCAGGTGCTTTCAAAATATACTCTGCAGTTCATTGGATTAACCATCTGATTTAACACTGCCATTATTGTTTACGTTGTTTTCAAGTCGCTTTCGCTGTCATCACACCAAAATCACGCACATAGCTCTGTATCAGTACAATTCCAATTGGTCGGGTTTTGGTTACTTGTCTCAGCCGCAAGGATTTCAAGCTCTCCAGAATGATTCTTGGCAAGTCAAACTGAAGTTAACGAGATCAGGGTATTCTCTCAAGGCTAGTTTTGGTTACCATTGAAACAGGAATTAAGTTGTTACCAGTAATGTTGTTATTGTGTAGTAAAAATAGTGTTGTAGAATCTAAGTCAGGTTCAGGGAGAATGATCTCCAGCACGTCTACCATTACATTATTCTAAATAAAAATAGGCCTTTAAAATGCCCACAACCTGGAATACAACTAAGTGACCATTATAGTGAGGTATATAATATAAAATAGATACTGTACAACATTTTAGGGTGATTTTTATGTTAAGCCATGCACTAGTAGTTGGTACAACAGCCTAAAATATGCACTATATTGCCAAAGTTTTGGGACATCTGCTGTTAAATACATGCACATTAAGGTTAATGACATCCCATTCTTAATCTGTAGGGTTTAATATGGAGTGTGCGCACCCTTGACAGCTTTAACTCTTCTGGAAAGGCTGTCCACAAGGTTTAGGAATGTTTGACCAATATTCTAGAAGCGCATTTCTGAGGTCACGCATAGATGTTGGACGAGAAGGTGTCCTATCTGGTTGAGGTCAGGACTCTGTGCGGGCCAGAGAAGTCCCTTGACACCAAACTCGCTCATCCATGTCTTTATGGACCTTGCTTTTGCAGTGGCGCGCAGTCATGTTGGAACAGGAAGGGGCCATCCTCAAACTGTTTCCACAAAGTTGGGAGCATGAAATTGTCCAAACTGTCTTGGTATGCTGAAGCATTAACAGTTCCTTTCACTCGCACATTGCCCTGTGTCTGGCCTACTGAGCGCTTCAACACATGCAGTGGAAAATATGCCTGTTCTCCTCGCCCCCCCCCCCCCCTCCTTTCACAAAGTCGGCGACTTCTGCGCACTGCGCCTCAGCATTTGCTGAGCCCACTCTGTGATTTTACCACTCTGTTTCTGTTGTTCCTAATCACTTCCACTTTGTTATAATATGACTAATAGTTGACCGTGGAATATTTAGTAGTGAGGACATCTTACAATAGGACATGCACAGGTCCCAATACTTTTGGCAATATACTGTAGTTTACTTTATCCACAAAACACATCAGTCTTGCCTTTTGAATGATCAAATGGCTCACCTCTCACCTTATGGAGTGCCTTTTGATCTACTACTATTTATTTCCTCTCTGATAAGGAAACTGCTACGACTGCTGAAATCTTTTGCTTAGCAGTTCATAGTGTAGCGCAAGAAGAATGTCATAGCACAAAGTGGAACAAAAGTGAATTTACAGTATGTTAGTTTGGCTAAAGGCAATACTATGCAGCAACTACAGTATCAAACCACAGAAACGGAAGCTTTCTGGCATAATAAAACTGGAGATCTTTCTTTAGCTACAGATACACCTTACAGTATATAGTTTGATGTTCTTGACAAATCACACCTGAGCTAAATCTTAGCCACAAACCATAGTGAAATACATACAATGTAGGTGATTGCTTGTATCATGTCCCGTACAGATATTTTATTTATGTCTTATTTCAAACAAAAGTATTAACCACTGATGATCTTGTGTTATGGACAATGATTTCCTATAAGAAAATGACTGTTAGTCAATGTACTGTATAACTGCAGCCTACAGTAGGGAATCCCAGAGAACCTCTTTTCATATACATGTATGCATGTGTTTGGGAATGTGACTCTTGTGTCTGTCAGAATCACCTGAAGCCAAAAATACACAAGAACATGACACAAACCATTTAAGTTAAACAAGGTTTTCATGGTGCATGGCTCCCGTTCTGCCATTCTACCAAATATCCTAAGGTAGCTCCCGCTTCCCAAGGTGCTATGGGGATGTCAGATCTGTGGTGACAGGCATGTTAAAAAATGCATGTTCAGCCTTTCTGCTACAAAGTGGATGTGCCTGTCGTGACACAAGAGTTCCCTGAGCAAGTTCATTTAACTTAGGTCTTCCTGCATGGATTGATGTGGTTTGTTAGAGTTTTATTTCTTTCTTTTTTTTAGCTACATGTGCAGCTGGGTAATGCTACATAATGTAGGTACATCATAGCTTTACTATGGCTTTCAAGTAGTTTAAAAAAGTACTGTATTAGCTGTATATTAGCCTTGATGTATGTGTACTACATGTATGTATGTGTACATGTATTTAAATGTGTATGTCAATAAGGCAATGTAAGTGCTTGAGTTTGTGTGTGTGTGTGTGTGTGTGTATTCACTGTAAATGGAGTAAAGGTTATCCTTTTCTCTGTATCATGTGTGTGTGTACTGTATGTACTGCATTGAAGGCCTATACAGCCAACACTGAAGGCTAAATCAAGCTAAATGTCAGTCATTTACAATATAGCATTTCAAATACAGTGTATCTTGTTTATTATTTCAAGGATATCTAATATAACACATATCTATCATAGCATATCTCACCCCATTACCCTTCTCTCACATCGTTTATTTCTCCCCTCTCATTATTATTCTTCTGTATTCTCCCTCTCAATCTTTTCTTTGTTCTTTTGAACTCATTTCATTTTCAATTTGATCTATTGTACTATTTTCTGCTCTTCCCATCATATTTAATGTCTCCTTTCTTCTTTATTCATCTCTTCACTCTGCCTTTACCTCCATATGCCCTTTCCCCACTCATTCCAATTCATTTAGTTATTTCCTATGAATCGGCCTCATTCTCTCTATTTGCCTCTCCCTCCCTCCACTTGTTCATATGTTCTTGTAGGACTACACATTGACGATGTACTTCCAGCAGGCCTGGCGAGACAAAAGGCTCTCCTACTCGGAGATTCCCCTCAATTTGACCTTAGATAACCGGGTGGCCGACCAGCTCTGGGTGCCTGACACATACTTCCTCAATGACAAGAAGTCCTTCGTCCATGGCGTCACTGTGAAGAACAGAATGATCCGTCTGCACCCGGACGGCACTGTCCTATATGGACTGAGGTGAGATGTGAATCCAATGTCCTTAACCCTGGCCGCTCGTCCCTGGCAACTGTCTTCATGATGCCTCTAGGCTGATTACAGTGTGTTTTTCTCCCATAGAGTTCAATTCAGATTTCATGAATGGTCTGTCTATTCTAGTATGTCTCTGGTGAATCTGACCATAAGACAACTACACTGGATAGCTGTGTCATAATGTTCATGTGTAACTAAGGGGGAACAGATAGGCTAGCAGTCACATACAGTAACAGGTTATTTCCCAGCTACTGTAAATGGGATCATGTGTTCAAAGCTTTAGTTTGGGGAAGCATACCTAACCTGACCATTACCTACAATAGTCAAATTGACTCTTAATTGCGCTGGACACACAGATATACATTTACATTTCGGGCATTTGGCAGATGCTTTTGTCCAACGTTATATAGTTGGACAAGTCATACACCAGCAATTGTAAAAAACAATATTATATTAGAATAGTTACAGCACCTTGCCAGCATGCATGACTACTGTACCATGTCAATATACTATATCAATAAATCAAACAAAATAGATAATAACCTAAATAATAAAGTGCTTCATACTAAATTACTACACATTCTACTACAGGTATTTAGTGCTACTAATCTACTCATTAACTTTAATAACTGGAGTTATTTCATGATAATAATAACATGTCAAAATGAATTATATTTCATGCCGTTCCTAAAAAATGTCTATAAATATTTGTATTAAAAAAAAAAAGTTGATTTATGTTTGAAAGACCTCACACCATAAATCAGTTGCATGGTTACACTTTGCAAATATTACATCAGCTAAACCGCTATTAAAATAGTGACATGTAACAGGCACAATATCTTATACAATGATTGATATACTAATCCATTTGAGTCATTCCAGTAGCTGACAGTTTTGCAACGGAGACTCTTCATCTATATGTTTTTCAAATTCATTCAGTTTGTTGGATGGTTTATTCAGACAACATTTCTCAACATGATTGGTTAACATATAGAAAGCTACAGGACTGCCCAGTACATGTGAATATATCAACAATCAAAATATGTACAGTAATCTGGACTATTAAAACCAACTCCAGCATGCATCAAGGAAGACTCCTCAAGAATTCCATGTTTCAATACAAATATAATTTAAATATTCACATATTTATCTTTTGATGGAAATTAGCCGGTGTCTACAAAATGCATACAGTACTTAAAAGGACCAATTATCAAAAAGGTAAATGTTCACACATAGACACTGCAGAGGTACTGTAGGTTTTAAATTCCAACTTAACTTACTTTAAAGGACAAACTACTATATTCTGCAGTGTTTTCTATTCTTTGTCAACAAATTTGTACGCAAACCTTTTTGGAAGCAAACAATACACTAAACTATAACATACTGTGTTACTATTACAATTCATGCATCGGTTTAAAAAAAAGCCCATCACATTGAATAGCATAATGATGTACACGGTTGGACAGTCAGACATACAGTACAGTAGCCTACTGTATGTCTTGAGGTTCATCTTGAGTTTGATTATGAAACATTTTGATACATATTGACATTTCACTAGTTAATTTTGTAAATGTGCTACCAATGTGTTATAATGTTATGTTATAGAAAACCATAATTGCATAATGACCGTTATGCAGTGGTGCAACCATTAAGGAGGAAGAACAACCAAGATCCAAGATTTTCAATATTTACTTTTTCAATCTTTTTTGCCTTATCATGTGCATTCATTTGAAGTGTTTTTAGTCAAAGTATTGAAATGTGCATGTAACTAGACAGTAGAGAAGGAGACAAAAGCATCATTTTGCATAGTTTTTCCATGCTTTTTTTATTTTTTATTTTTTTATTATTTTTTATTTTTTTATTTTTATTTATTTATTTATTTTTTATTTATTTGAAGACAAAACATAACAACAACTGAAATCCCTGTGCATTACAGTCTAATTTAGCTCAATTGCTGCCGGCA
>JAODLL010001643.1:0-13002 GCA_026546735.1 Forbesichthys agassizii
TTAACTGTCGGCCCCCCCCCCCCCCCGCCCCACACACTCACTAAAGGCCAGGGAACCCAAGGCGTTGATGAAGATCGAAACCCTCAACGCTACCTTCCAGCCGGCTAAGATCGGGAACCCCTGCGGTCTGCAGATCACCTACCTGAAAGACAACAGCACAAGGAACATCTTTGTCTATCACAGTGATGCCAAGGTACAGTACACATGCATACATAAATACATACATGTGTTTTACATATTTAACATAACACATACAGTATATACAGTATATAGACCTGCCACCATGATTATTTCATCGACTTATTGTACAATATATGACCTCCATCATTTTGGCTAACGGCTATATTGCCCATTGTGCTTACATGGGCTTTGCATAATAGAGTTAGCCATGTCCATGACCATTGTCTGGTCTGTGTCGAAGATGGGGTTCATGGCAGGCAACGCGCCACACACACAAAGAGCAGACAGCGACAGGTGAAATAAAACCGGTTCCTCGAGGCCAATGGGTGTTTTAATAGGTGTTTCTTTCCAACAACTGCATTATTCCAACCAGTAAGTTTGGAAAAACAATTGTGAAAACGCAGCATTTATTTGATTTGCTCCAAGGTTTATGTTGAATACTTCACCCATGCCATGCAATGAAATGGGTATAACCAAGACTGTTTAATGTTAAACCCATTTCATTGAGTCCCACAACTTTGGAACACTCTACCTGAGGAGCTTATGTCAGCAAACTAAAAACATCATATATTATACCATACTAGACCTCCTGCCATGCTTCCTCACTCTCACCACGAGCCCTGAAAGTGCTGACCACACAATAGCCCTCCCTGGTTAGGTTTTCCTCTCCTCTCTTCTATCGTTCTCATCTCCTCCCACGCCAAAGCGCACGGCGGTGGTGCTCCCTGTGCCACAGACAGGCACACTGACTGGCTTCTCCTGTGATGCGTCATGCTCCAACACACACTGTCCTGTATGCTAATCTGCTCAGTAACACAGACACTGTGTGTGTGTGTGTCTCTCTGGGAAAGTGTATTGATTAGCACATACGTCAGGGCTTACTACACCTATGCACCTTTAAGAGAGGATTGTAGAGAGAGGAAGAGGTAAATAATGAGGAGAGATGCAGTATGAAGCTGACAGCCTGAAAGGTCCTTGGTCGTGAATGCAGACTGTACAGTGGTAAGAATGAATCTAGCCAATTAAGAATAAAAAATACAATGCCACCCATGAGGCAAGAAACAAAGAGATGGAGAGAGAGAGGGGATTCAGCTCTGCTCCCTCTGCTGGCCATATTGTGTCATTACGAGCAGTAATCACCTGAGCTCACCAGGTTCATTGTTGCATTGTGGTAACACTGCAGTATAAATTTCACGGAGCTTTTAACCCACTCGTATTACCAAGGACTTTCGATGTTCAGACAGCTTGTTTTAGTCTAGATCTAACGTTATTTGGCTATTATGGTCAGTGCTATGGTTGAGGGCAATGGAAAGTGAGCCATGTTCTACTTTAAAAAAGTATTTAATTTTAGTGTGGATTTCATTTGTTTAAAATGTATTTTTGTTATTATTGAATTGATGTTGTATTTATGTTCTCTTATGTGAATATAACTTATATTCTCAGTATGTTATAACAGGCTTCAAAAGACCTTCCTTCATAAAACGTGCTTTCTTTTTAGATTTTATTATTAGAACCGAGCGGCTGTGGAACTATGTCAACAGATGTACCTCAAGCATGTGCCCAGTCTGGAGGATCTGTGATAAATAAATGATGAGCTTTATGTTTATTTTTTCCTCACCACAGAATGATGTAGTGAACTTGTCTTCTCTTCTTCCCCCACACACACACATGCACAGGAAATGGTGGACTGGTTCAATGCAATCAGAGCAGCCAGGTTCCACTATCTACAGGTGGCATTTCCTGGGGCCAGTAATGAAGAGGTGAGCATTGATGACGGGTTAACCTACAGACATGGAAACACTGTCCATGTGGCATTATGCCTGTCTGGTAGGGGTGGCCTTACATTAATGTAGCTGTATTTGGAAATATGTTGACCGATTCAATGTAATACTGTTGGACCAAGTGTGTTTGTGTGTGTGTGCGTGTGTGTGTGTGTGTGTGTGTGTGTGTGTGTGTGTGTGATGCCATAATCAGTTGTTGTTAAAATGCTGACTAAACATGTAATTATAACTACTGTATAACTATATCAAATTAATTTATTTTGTTTAAAATGCTGGTATCATGCACGTATTTATTGCCTACCGCTAATGCTTGATCTCTTGATGTAGTACTGTTTTGCCAGTTATGTTACATTGAAATGGCAAAAGACAATCTGTCTCACAGTGATGGACAGGTTATATTAATAATAGATGCTAATAGTTGCATTTGAAAGGCAGATAGATTGCCTTTGTGTTTCAATACAGGGCAGAATGAATTGTCCACTTAAACAACGTATGGCAGCATGGGTGATTAAGTGCTCTGTAACTGGAACGGCAGGTTCAATATACGCTTACACTGGGCAATGTTTTTTTCCAGGGCAGCTGCCCTTCAGCAGTACACACCCTCAATGCTAACCTCCTGCATGAGTCATAGATAAGACCAAACTGCTAGTTTGCTATTCATATTTGAATATCTAAAGGACACTAACTTTGAGAAGGTTGAAGGGTTAGTGTCATGAAAGTTAAGGCTCGCTGCAGTTCCATATCTGGCCACATATTTTCATTGGAAAGCTGTGTCAGCAATTTTATATTTGAAGCAAGCAGATAACGAGATGATTGCAAGGTGAAACTCAAAATATACATTTACATCATTTAGCAGCTGCTTTTATTCAAAGCAACTAACAATTAGTACATCAACAAATGAACAGGCAATGGTAAGAAAATCATATTCTGTTAGAATAATGACAGCATGTCATCAGGGATAACACACATTACAAATATATAATTCAATTCTTAAAGACAATTATTATCAATAGCATAGTTCCATGTATTTTGCATGGAATAGTGTGCCTGTGAAGATCAACTGCTTGCATACTGTATATATCCAACATCCTGGATTACTGAAGAAGAGTAATAGTCCCGTATTCTTAAATGTAGGTGCTTTCACAGATGATACTACATTGCACAGTATGAAAACAACCATTCTTTTGAGGCACATTAGCACAGTTTCAAGACATTTTCTATTATGAATCATGGAGGGCTTTTCATATTGATTATGGTTTGCCTCACTACAGCTGGTACCTAAACTCACACGGAACTTCATGAAGGAAGGCTTTATGGAGAAGACAGGTCCAAAGGTTAGTTACTATATAACCCTTCAAGCACAATACGACTACGTTGTATACTAACACTCTGGACCATGGGTCTTTAAACCAGTGTTATAAAAATGTGTTGGTATGAACCTTTCAAAACTTTTTCAAACATAAACAGCAAGCTGATGAGGACATCTTTGGTACTGGATGCACGCAAATAGGCATTAATAAAGTCCTTATATAATGTCTCTGGCATTACGCAAATGTTTTAGAATCTGAAAGTGTTTAAATAATCTATTTCATATAAATGGTTTAGTGTAATCACATTGACTGTTTGCATCCTTATTGAACTCCATGCAGCACACTGAGGGCTTTAAGAAGAGATGGTTTACCATGGATGACAGAAGACTGATGTACTTCAAAGACCCTTTGGTATGAAACATTCAGTCCGCTGGTTTTGAGAGCGGCGTGGGATTGTGTCAATTCTTTGTCAATGCTACATTTATTTATTTATTTATTTATTATACTCAATGTGCTGTATACTATTATGCAATATGCCAGACTTCTGAAAGTCTGGACTGAACAGTAAGTAAATACAGACTTGGCCTAAACTTTGTGTTATACGTTATGAAGTGTAAAAAAGTTGTGCTGTACATGTTGTGCTTTTTAAATAAATAGTATGTTTGGGGCTAGCCTGGTGTAACCAGACCCAAAATTCACTGTGAATATGCCGGCCACGCTCCATTGGGAAGTGTTAACAGTCATTACTACTGGGTGCAGACCTGTGGTTAATTTATAACTATACTACAGTATATACTATATATAACTACTTATAACAGCCGTTAACTAATCTGGATTTCTACAACTGTTTTGATCGCCTCATCTAGCTCTACCACCATTTAGAAACATGCTTGGTTTCACCGTCATCTCACTTAAGCCACCCCCCTGGATGCTGGTCCATCATCCTGGGTGGCTGTGTGAACACTTAAAGGACAGTGCTTCCAGACTATAATCTCAGTGAACATTGATCTGAGAGCAATGGGTGGCAATTGGGTGGTGGTAGGCTAATTTGGGGCTCAAAAGGTTTGAAAACCACTGCTCAGTAATGGCAAAGTATTTCTACTCTCTCACTGTCTCTCTCCCTTTCCCTCCTTCCATCTCTCTCTCTCTTTCTCTCTATCTCTCTATCTCTCTGCCTCCCTCTCAGGATGCGTTTGCTCGGGGAGAGGTGTTTATCGGCAATAAGGAGAACAGCTATACAGTATTGTCAGGCCTGCCCCCCTCCACTCAGGGGTACCACTGGAAACACGGCATCACCATAGTAACGCCAGACAGAAAGTTCCTGTTTGCCTGCGAGACTGAAGCCGAGCAAAAGGATTGGATAGCAGCCTTCCAGAGGGTCATCAATCGACCAATGAGGCCTCAGGAATATGCAGGTACAGAAAAACCATTCAATTTCCAAATAAATATTAGTTGCATGAGAAACTACATTATACCTGTAGTAAGTTAAACACAAATTTCATGAATAATTATATACCCACTAATACAGTGGAGGATATAAACTGCCTGCGTGTATTCCAACATTGCCATTGGTTTTCATTGCAGTGGAGGCCCATTTTAAGCACAAACCTTGACATTTGTGCTTCACGATGAAGTCTCACCTCAGCTGCTAAGGACTGGTCCAGTCTCTACACTGACCGATGCCTCTGAGCCCAGCTGTTGTAGTGGATCTCCTGAGATAGGAACTAACATGAATTAAATCCCAATGATGAAGGGACAGTGGTCTAACTGTACACCATAACGACGTCTTATGGAACTCTTGGCTGCTTGCTTGGGGGTGCACTTTTAGACATCAGTTTAACTGGTGTTTAGATCATCACTGATGCCTGTCCTATGTGTCAATCACCACACCATTCTTGGTCCCACCCTCTGAACATTGTCTTGTGAATGGTTCATTGTCCCAGTAATTTAGTGTATTTATGTAATCTAGAGTAATTGCACAGTGTGCTTAATTTAGACCATGCATACTTAATTTATTGAATGTACAGTTTTGGTGACAGTGACTGTGTGGAATTGTGAAGTTGTTCATTGTGAAGGCTAATTCCCTGGCGAACTTAATTCTGAATTGACAAGGTGCTGTTGGGAACATGTGTGTGCATAAATCCCATACTACACAATGCCACAAAAATTGCCATCTCAGATAATGTAGCTGCAGTGTCCTGCTTTGCATCTGAACTCATTTACAATGCCAACACATGTTCTCATATTTATTTAAATGCATAATACATACAGTAGTTGTTGACATGAATGCTGCTTCAAAGGACCGTAATGTGACAGGATGTTAGATCCTTTACTGCTTCTACAACTGTTTTAAAAAAAAATAGTTTTACAGACCTTATGATCTTGATAATTTATTTGGAATCATTTGAAATAATTTCAACATCAATACAGAAGAAAACACATAACGTTTGGGTTGCATTTTGTCACAAATTACTTTTTCAACAAGAAAGTATATATAGATCAGTGATTCCCAACCTGGGGTCCATGTCCCCTCTGGAAGGTGCTAGAGTTCACGGGGGTGATTGGAGAGGCAGAGAGCTCCAAGGGAAAATGTTTGGGAACCACTGCTATAGATTATACTGACTGTCTGTAGACAGTATAAACATCTGAGCACTCAAAAACATGATCAATATTATGGCTTATTTGGTATAAAAGTATTAATTGTGAGAAAAACATTGAAGGTTATTTATCTGGCCAGTAGATGGCGCCACTCTACCACTCATAAGCTGTTGCCATGTATAAATGTAACCGGTGTTGGGAAAGTTATTCTGGAAATGCAATAAGTTACTAATTACTCATTCAAAAAGTAATTATTTTAGTAATTACTGGGTATTAAAAGCAATTAGTTACTACACTAGTTACATATATTACTTTCACAATAACTACCCTGCCTTGCCGCTTTCTAAAAAACAGAAATCTTGTTCTTGTAACGCAGTAATGCAGCATTACTTGGATTAGTAATAGTAATATTAATACCGTTTTAGAAAGAGTAGTTACACTACTAGTTACTGAAAAAAGTTAGAGGAATATGCCGGTACGTAACTCACACTTTTACAAGACACAAACACACATAAACACATTCACATACCATCCACTATCTGTCACCATGGTTACATTTGTGTAGTTTCTGTCTGAATGGCATGTTGTCATGGAAATATGCCCATGATACACACTGTAGACACTGGGCCACTGAGTTTGAGAGGAAGGTTTTACCTGGACAGGAAAGACCTAGAGAATGGACTCTAGCACCTCTCTGCAGCAATAGTCTAGAAGCAAACAGGGATTTTTGTTTTTCCTCTAATGTACACAATAGGTGTTTAAGAAGCATTATACCAACAGTGTGGGTGTTTGTCTTTGTCAACACACAGAATAAGCATCCTTTGAAAGTTTGTATATTCCATTCAGATCGTTGTATTACTTTTGCACAGTGTACGAGCTTTCATATTTAGTCAGGGTACAAAAGACTTCTTGAAGATAAGTACAGTTTTCTCCAGGGGAGGAATGTTGGGTAATATGAACAGGTTTGTAGCAGAAACACATCATATACTGTAAATGTATACAATAGATAATAGTTTGAACTACTTGCATAGTGTACATTGCCATTTATGATCTTGAACAGGTTGCAAGTCATTTCACAGGCTTATGTGTGTATACAGGGTATACAGTATATTATACAGTATATTATTATATTATTATTATAAAATATTATTATTATTATTATTATTATATATATTATTACACAGTATATTATACTGTATACTGTAGTGGGTTAAGCATATTGACGAGATAAAATGGGTCTTAAAATAATTATACACAGTTAAGTACAGTATTAACCAGTACTACAAAAGCAATCATTGTCATTCCACTAAAATGTTAACCTTAAATTGAAATTGTTTAAGAATGGAATTCAATATAAATACCTTATATTCGCCAATATGGCCTAAAGAACTTTAGTACCACTGATAATCAGGGCCAGATTAGCACACCAGTCTACAGCTGTCCTGTCCATCCTATACTAGCAAACAAACCATTAGTTTATAGCACACACAACATAAAAATATAATATTATGTAACAGTATACCATAAGGTAAGTCTGTCAACGCACACAAAGTAAGGGTTCCATAGTTCAAGTCTACACTGGAACAGTAAAACGGTCATAACACAAAAAGCACCTCAAAGTAGAAGGTTATGTTCTGTACAGATATAGTGAATATCCTCCACGGAGCCTAAATCAGCATTGATTCTGATCCACAAAATATGGCAGTAATGTCTGCACATATTTGGTAGTAAGCAGCATGAGATAAAGGTTGTACTGATATAGAATAATTGGCTGCCACTAATAACAATATAACCAACTAGTTACATGACTCTCACTATCCATTTCAACAAGAAAGAAGCAAGCCAATTTTAAAGCCGCTATCTAGACTACAGTCAACCTGTCAACAACTTGTTTTCGGGGCCTGTGTGTTCCCCTGGGTTTCTCCTCCCTCACAGCCTGTTCAGGGAGGCATAGCTGGGCTGTTCCCACCTGCCTGGGGGGCTAGGGGCGTGGCATGGGCCCTACGAGGGGAACACAAATACGGGTGCTGGTACAGCGCAGGGTACCCTGGGTAAGAGGCATGGAACTTGAGGCTCTGCAGGTCACACTGGCTGATGGAGGCAGAGGGGTGGGGTGAGACAGGGGGGGCCGGGCACGGGACGAGTCCCAGGGTGGGGGGGTGTGTGCTGTAGTGCCCGGGGCTCATCTGTTCCGTCTTAATCGCAGGCTTTGAATGACTGTCAACGCTGCTGCTGTCATTACTCGAGGCACCACCAGGGGGAGCTGTTCCAGCTGTGGTCCAGGCATTAGCGGTCCACGAGGGAACGCAATGAGAGTTAGAGTAGGGCTGAGATGCGAGTTGGGATCCCGAAGAGTTAAAACTAGGTACGTGCGTGTTATCTGTGCAAGGGGGTAAGGAGGCGGGGCCGTGGCTGCTGACGGACAGGTAGCGGTCGAACTCGCTGACGTCGAGGCTGATGACGTCGGTGCTGAGTTCAGCGATATCGACACTGCTGAAGTCCATGTTGTGGCGGTGACCTGCCAGGGAAAAAACACAGTTTGGAGGCCAACAGCCCTCCTGCTTGACCACTAGGGGCAGGTCTATTTTGGGAGTGGTCGGTGGCGTTGGCGGGCCATGAGGTTGCCCTGGAAACCATAACAAATAAATAAAACAACAATAAAATTATAGTGGGCCATAACACTACTTTTATGTTAACACAACTACAACATATTAGGACGCATCACGATATTAACATGTTTGCATGATAGTCACATGATTCTAAGCGTCCCTCCCATCCCAAGTGGACAATAAACCAACAGAATAACCCCAGAATCCTCTCACCCATCCTATCAAGATGGCAATGACGGTGTCCCTCGATGTGACCTGCTAGTGTGGCTGTCCCAGATTCAGACTTGTAGTCCTGTCCATGCTGAGGGAGCTCTCCAATGGCAGGGGTAGAAGAGGCTCCATCAGAACCCAGTTTGGTGTCTTTGCGTCTTCGAGGCTGGTACTTGTAGTCTGGGAAGTCTCTCTTGTGCTGCAGCCTGAGTCTCTCAGCCTCCTGGATGAAGGGACGCTTCTCCATCTCAGACAGTAGCCTGGGCAACACATACAGTACGACATGCTCTATCATATGGTACACATTCATGTAGCAGTAATCAACTATTTTCTATGTAACGAAATAGTGGAGTGATTGTGTCCTAAGCAGAGAATGACATCACACTCCTGTGTGTTGTCATTTGAACTCCTCTGTAACTAAGTACTATATCCAAAATGGTAATAATTTTACTAATCCAAGTAATGCTGCATTACTACATAACAAGAACTAGATATATGGATCTAGCAAATTTATGATAGGCTAAACCTGTCTAATCATCTGGTTTGAGAGGCTGCAATGTTTTCACTTTGGCTGATTGCTATTGTTGACACTACGGTCAATTATTGTTTCAATAAAGAGGATTCAATCACATGAGAACAGGATGTCATTTTTCTGAAGGTGGGAGGCAGGATAGTGATAGTAATATAATAATGTATATTTCTCCAACTAATTCGTTTAAATACCCATTAATAAGTAAAGTAGTGTTAGTATTACTTTGAAGGACTAACCTAATAAGTAAATAGTAACTTATTACAATTCCCGAGTAACTTGCCCAACACTGAGTAATAGTAATATAGGCTGTTCTAAATGTAATTGTTCTCTACACAGTTGTTTAATGCATTGATTTGGGTAGACTTGTCCAACTTCAATAACAGTTACGTTTCATAGCTATAGTGTTATATTATTTTTATTTTTTATTTTTATTGTTTTCATAGGCAACTACAGTAGGCTATGTCTATGTGTTTTGCAATGATTTATGATAATTAACAGCTATCAGCCAATCGTAACTTTTGCCATAAAGCAATACGTTTAAGTTAACAACAATGAATAATTTCAAATTGCATTAAAAAAAAACCAATTTGCTCACCGCCAGAGTTTGCCCAAGATCTTGCTGAGCTCGGCATTGTGTATGTGTGGGTACTGGTCAGCCAACTTCCTCCGCGCCGCCTGCGCCCACACCATGAACGCGTTCATGGGTCGTTTGACGCGAGGTTTGCTCTTCAACCCCCTGTCTGCTGCAGGAGGCACCGGAACCAGGGACCAGTCATAGCCCTTCAGAACCTGCGAGACAGCGTCGCTGATGCAGGCTGGGAAGCGGTCGTCGTCCAATTCGCACTCGTGCGTAATTCCAGAAGGGCGCGCTGTTTTTTCCCCGGGATCTGGGTTTTGTGAAACATGCAGATATGCAGGGTTGTCTACTCGGCTGCAAGGATGTTCAGTAAGGGCTTGGTTTTCTTCTGGCATGATTGGTCAGTAAAAACTTAATGCTTAATATAAGAACATTTAATCCAATAATCTAGGGCATCTCTATTAACACCAAATGTGAAGAAGCCTGCAATCACCACTGTAAACTGGTTTCCATCTTCAAATAAACCTCATCTCACTTGTTCAGTGCCCTGCCCCTACACAGAACTTTTAGCACTCTCAGAGTCGGAACTCTCCTCCCCTTATACCCTATTGGTGTTAGGCTATCGTAAAGCTGGCAGAGCAGTAAACATCGTTTTGTTTCGATTTCTAAATGCATTCAGGCATTTTAATTCTGATAATTTAAAATTAGTAGGTTATTAGTATCTCTTCAATTGAAAGAGAACACATTTCTCAAGATGGGAAAAGCACTGGCCATGTGCAGACTAGAATGCTGATAATAATAGCGTTGCAGGTCAGATTATGTGCGACGTGTGATATGAGAGGGAGCAAAGGAAGGGAAAACAATGATATGCCTATTAGCATATAGCCTACTCCAACACAGAAAAGAAAAATAAGACATTGGTGATTTTATGCCTATTTAATTGTAGGCTATTGCATACAATTTACATTACAGTATTTATATTATTATTTGTATTATTAGGGAATTCAATGCTTAGACTGTATTAAAGGCGTGTCTCATTGAACCAATCAAAGTAAGGCCTGTTAGAGCAGACCGGAGCAGGTGCAATGCATCCACGTGTAAAGTGAACATATGATCCCTAAATAGGTTATAAGAAATATAAATAGATCTCAGTACTTATTATTTATTTCATTTGTATACTTTCATGATAATACATTTTTATATTTAGGCTTATTTAAAAACTAGACTACTAAGACAGTCTGCTGCAATCACGTGACTGCTTGGGCAACAATATGGCGACTCCCGGTGAAAGTTCAGAGTGCTTAGTTAGAAAAAGGCGTGTGGATACGTTCAAGACAGCGACTGAGTTTAATGCCGACAGTGAACAGAATGGGCAGGAGAAAAGTACTTTTAAAGAGAAGGCAAAGGGCCCTGTTTCTTTGCAAACTGGGACGTATTGGCTTACTCGAATTGTGCTCCTGCGCGCTATTGCGTTTATCTACTGTAAGTAGCCTACGTGTATTTAGCCTACATCTGTTGAAGTTGTTACAAATAAAGTGTAATTTACAACCAAATCAACCTCTATTGCAAATGTGAGAGTAGGTCAAATTAAAAGTAAAATCCATATTGATAAACATGGAAAATTTCGTCTCTCTCTCTCTTTCTCTGTCCAGTTGTAGCATTCTGTGTGGCTTACAAACAGAATAAACAACTGATTGGCGAACGAGGCTTGATGCCATGCAAAGACTACCTATACAGTGTCAAGCGTTATGTGGGGGGCAAGATAGGCATGGCTGCACTGACATACACCCCATCCATCCTCTGGTTCATGGACTGGAGTGACATGGACACCCACCTAGATGGCATCGCTCTAGTTGGGCTGGGGCTGTCTGGGTTTGTTCTGGTGACTGGAGCTGCCAACATGGTGATCATGGCAACACTGTGGATTCTCTACCACTCCCTGGTCAATGTGGGACAGCTGTGGTTAGTAGATCTATGTGCTTTTACACACAAACACACATTATTTGTTTAACAAACTAAACGCTATGGTCCTAAACAGATTTTCCTCTTGTGATCCAAGTATTCCGGAAACCATAAACTTAATGTAGTAATAATAATAGTAATAATAATGTGAAAATTCTCCAGGAATGTATCTTAAATCCAGTCTTTTGTTGTTCTGTTCTGTTTCCAGGTACTCCTTTGGTAAGTGAACTTGACCTTCTGTTTGGAAAAGGCATACAATTCATCCTCCATTGGACAGTTTCTTGAGAACCAGAGAAGAGGTTTAATTGAGCTGAGCCATAGAGGTTTACTCAAACATTTTAATTTTCGTATTTGTATTAATATATTTAACTCTTTCCCTGCCTCACTTTGTCATTGTGCGTGTGAATATAAAAATGAATGATGCATTCTTCAGTCAGATATGTTGCAAAAAAGAGATGTAGAGTAGTAGGGTTAGAAGCAGTTGAGAACATTAGACAGCTTTTATGGCGTGAGTGAGAATGCATTTTGGAAATTATTCCCCCACTATTACACACATCTCTTTTACATATTAATGCCACACCTCTGACGCCTCCTCTGTTTTCCCCCAATTCTCCCTCCAACTCACGCTAGTAGTCACTAGTCAGTAAATCAGTTATAGGTCTAAGGCCCTACCACATCTGCTAAGTTAACATGTAATGCATCTATGCTTGTGTGCTTTTTACATGGATAACCTGATTTTAATCTTGGTGAGGGAGGAAAATAGTAAGAACTTATAAATAGAAGGGTTAATGTTGGTTTACGACCCAGATATGTGGTTAGGTCAGTGGGGAAGGGCTCTGATTGGTTGCTCTACTGTAGCTGGGAAGAGCGGGGGGTGGTGGGGGTGGTGGGGGGGGGGGTAGTCCACAGTTTGTGGTTAGCTGTAGTTTTTATGCCATGAAACACGTCTCTGCCTGGTATATCTGACTCCATTTGGCTAAGTTCCTCTCTCCTGTATCCCAGGCTGGGAGAGCCAGTTGCTGGAGACAGGGTTCCTCGGCATGTTTCTGTGTCCAGTGTGGACATTGTCCCAGGTCCCTCGGCATTGTCCCTCCTCCCTCGTCGTCATCTGGGCCTTTAGATGGCTCATAGTCCGCATAATGTTGGGAGCTGTGAGTAGCAACAATCACACACACAGCCAACTATATTGTAATGAAAACCACAAACACGAGTGTTTATTTATGGACTCTCTCTCTCTCTCTCT
>JAODLL010001644.1:8608-36538 GCA_026546735.1 Forbesichthys agassizii
CCCCCCCCCCCCCCCCCCCCCCCCCCCCCCCCCCCCCCCCCCCCCCCCCCCCCCCCCCCCCCCCCCCACAGGGAGCAAAGGGAGGCAACCGACGTCGCTCAAGTCAAGCCATCTGATCAGCTGTTCTCCAGCTTTCTCAAATATATGTGGTAAAATATTGATTTACTCAAATTATTAATGTGATTATGTTGCTCTATCTTAGGCAAGCAGACTTTATAATAAAAATAAATAATTCATTTTTTGCTCCCTTTATTGTATGTACATAACAGCATCAGCCAAGTCTAATTTTGTAATTACATTTCACTACCACGGCTTGTCAGAGAGTTGCTTGGATTAGTCTCAGCGCTTAATGCAACAGATTTCTAACTAGCCGACTACGTTTTGCTTCAGGCAAGCAACGCAC
Organism: Forbesichthys agassizii; assembly: GCA_026546735.1. Lineage (NCBI taxonomy): Eukaryota > Metazoa > Chordata > Actinopteri > Percopsiformes > Amblyopsidae > Forbesichthys > Forbesichthys agassizii. Next base: position 9,012 of record JAODLL010001644.1, read on the forward strand.
CTACTTCCCGACATATGCTTTTTATTAACTAAAGCCTCGTGTAATCTTTTCTTTTTTTGTGAGAGAATTATTTGTAAAGTTTCCCTCTAAGAATTCTGGGATGTTCTCTGCGCTAAAAAAAAAAAGAAAAAGAAAAAAACATATCTTCTTCCAACTCTCCCAAACAACATTGTCTCCCTCTCTGACACCGCTGAACATGGACATATGTGGCTATTTTCTGAAGCGTCCCCCTGGCTGTGGTGCTGTGAGAGAGAGAGAGAGACAGAGAGAGGAGGGGGGGGGTGCAGATAAACCAGAGTAACGGTGGTGAGGTAGTCCAGCAGCTCTACAGCTTCTCCGTCACTTATACCCTTGCGTGGGGGAGGGGGGGGGGGGGTGATCAGCCCATGGGGATGAGCTGCCCTGGTGACGAGTCACGGGAAGAAATGATATCAGTCCTTAAACACAGGGAGAGGAGGCTCTGATGGCTCCGAGGAGGAGTGCTGACAGTTCTCTCCAGGAGAGGAGACAGGGGAAGATAGGAGGCCATACGTGCCTCTTCTATAAGGACATCCTCGGGGGAAAGAGGGATGGGGGGAGGAGGGGAGGGAGGGAGGGATGGAGGGATGGTGGCAGGGGAGTTGAAGTGTGGGAAGCATCACTCGGCATGAGCAGCCATCTTCTAATAGCTGGAGATGTCCCGGGCTCCTCTCTTTGTTAAAGCTGCACTCCTCCATTGATTTACGGTGGCCCCCACAACCCCCCATCTGTGGCTCTGCTCAGTGGGGTCCACGGCAAGGGTGTGTGTCTGCTGCAGGGGACGGGGTAGAGAGGGGTGTAAGCTGCTGCTCGGCACTCAGGAAGGGGGGTGGTAGAGGGGTGGCGCGCCCTTAAAATATGACTCTGTCAGTGGTGGCACCCTAAGGGATTCAGCATGACGAGATACGATGCTCCTTAGGTTAGAAGATTAAATCATAAACATTGTCCCACCATCTGCCTTTTATCCATTTTGTTCACCTTGGTTTTTAAGCCCATGTTAGTGGGGGCTTTTGGGATTAATTCAGGCTAATTGCGCTTGCATCTCGACCAGCATCTTTCGGACAGGCCACGGCTGGGGTCAGCCCAGCATCAATCACTATGGGGCCGCAACACAAAGACAGGCCTTCTCTGGAGGCCATCACAATGGGCCCACAATGCTCAGGCCTCCCCTGTCCCAGATGCAGGGGAGAGAGGGGGTCAACATGCCCTGAATGAACAGTGGTCAGCAGTGACCCAATCCTCATTGGCATGCATGGCCGGCGGTCAGTTGTTGCAGGGGTGGCGGGTTGTGGGAACGTAGTTAGTGGTAAAGGTGTTGGTGGTCAAGGCCTTTGATTCCACAATGAAAGAGAGTAGAAACCTCATTGACCTCTATTGTTCATATAATATTGTGGAAGAACATTCTTTCCATGTTAAGCAGCAGAATTCACCTTAAACACCATTTATATGAGCTGTCATCATTTTTCTCTACATAAAAAACCAGTCAGTTTATACTTTTACCTGAACAAATTCATAAGGTACATTAGTCTAAACACAGATGTTGCAAGCACACGGAGATAGGGTGTCCTGCTAACGCACCACCTCTCCGCCCAACACATCTCACAGTCAATACATCAGTGACCAAACACAATGTTAGAGCTCAGCAATGCACATGGTAACAGTGAACATACCCTATCTCTGGTAAAAAGCTACACTATTCAATTGCGTTTAACTGTATAGCACCTCGGGAGCCACAACTCACTATTTTGTTGTACAAGTTTTGTTTTAATAAATACAACTGTGTGCAAAAATGCACATGGTCATAATGGGAGGGGTAGAGAATGGTGAGCTGTAGAGGAAAGGGCACAGAGGAGTGACAGACATTGAAGCACGGGATGGGATTTACGTTGGTACAATATGCAGTATGCGGTATTATCACCATATTTTTTTATGTTTTGGTTTTGAGTGGTCAAGTACGTGGCTGAGAGCTTCCACAATATCATGGTTCTGGGGCATTTATTAACACAATGTCTAGGCAAAGTGCTCTCAGTATGTAATGAGACAATGTTCAAGTCAACAACTTATTGGCTACCAGGTTAGTGCACCTGTGACTGTAGGTATGCAATCACGTTCGGCATGTTGGATCAAAATGTCAGATGGAAAATATGACCAATTCATTAAAAGCATATTAAATAGCACAATATCCCAAGCCTATGATGTGCCAAGCTGCATAACTTGACTTGCTTAGTTATAGACAGATAGAAGTGATGGCACATTGAGCTATTTTCAGTTTAACAACCCAAAACATTAGGGTACGACTATTCTGTTTTCTTTCCCACAAGAAATAGACATGTCCCAAAAGACTTTCTCAAGAAGTGTGAGAAATATCTTAGTTGTCACAATGCTGTGCTCAACCTTTCACACTCACAGTCAAATCTCTCTCACAATGTATAAACTTTGTTTCTATATGTAGGCTATTTTACTATTAGCTATGCATTTAAGCCTTTCAAATTTATATTACTTTCACATAATTTTATTTAGGGTTATATGGGGTGGGGGTTTTGAGAATATGTAATTTGCAGATGAGCCAGAAAATCCCCCTATTTTTCACAGCCAAAGTTTAGCAGGTATGCTAAAAAACCTGTAGATAACTCATACAGGATTTACAACAATTACATCTTATGTACAATCATCATTTGATTGGATTGCACTGAATGGTTAAATGTTTATTTTTAAATATAATAGAGTCAGTGGCCTATAGTTTTATTCCAGCATAATTTCTGCACAATTTTACTGTTATTAGGAAAAGGAGGAATTATTATTGCCTAAATGTTTTACAAAATATACAATGTGATTTTATATCTTAAGTTAATATCAAGTAAAATATTAAGTCTGATTTGCATTAAGCAAAGTCTTTGTTAAGTCTTTGTTTTATCCAAACCAAAGCAATTTACAAGTGAGGTAGAGAAAAAAACTACAAAATATCTCTTAACTCCAATTCTAATAATCAATACACTCACCATCCATCTTTATCAGGTAGTACACCTGTTAATAATGCATCTAGCCCACCGTCAGTGAATCATGTGGCTGCCTGCAACTCAATTTATAGTGTATAGTATATATTGTATGTATAGTAGAGGGCTTGAGTTGTTGTTGCTAAGCTGTGATTGCTGGTGCCACACGCGGTGGTTCAAGCATTTCAGAAGCAGCTGCCCTTTTTAAACACTGCAGTCTCATTCCCAACCGGCTACAACGGGGCTGGGTGTGGAATGTGCGCTTCAATAGCACACATTCCCTAGATGAAACCTCATATTTCATGGGCTAGCCACATAAAAAAAATCTAATGTAAACATTGCAGTATCACCCTCGGTTGGATTAGCAACACCGCGGTATTGCAATATTGCAGGTTATCACGACAGCCCTAGATGGAAGTAAACTCTTTTAGTTCAGGGGAAAGACTAAGGTTAGTGAGTACAAGGGGATATAGCTTTCTATAAATGACATGTACGATAACTAATAACTGCTAGTGGAATAAACATCTGACACTTCCTCCATCAGATTACCATGGTTCTATACGCATGGTGCTTACATTCTGACATATCAACAAATAGGATCAAGGAAATGCCTTATGCATGTTTTAATTATTTTAACCTGATTCCTTTAACCATTTTGTTGTTTTTCTGCATTTATGTATGTGTTTATGGGAAGCACGATTATGCATGTATTCCCTCACTTTAAAGCACTTTGAGCTGCAATTCTGTATGAAAAGTTCTACATTCTATTATTATATTTGTTAATGAAATCCATGTGATTATTGATGTGTTTAGTCACTTGAAACCTATTAAAGTTAGACAAAATGTCTGAAAATACATTACACAAACTTCATAAAATGTATCATCAGCTTTTCTTTTACTTCTGTTATTGTGGGTCTGTCATTTACTATTGTGTGATGGGAATACCAAACCATTTGCAAGTCATGCTGGTTTTTGTAAATATCCCATAGCATCTTAATGGAAAAAACACTTGCTGCATGTACATAGAAACCTTTCTCTGGGTCCATCAATACACAGGTCACAGTCCGGAATTTGACTGTACCCCCTTTGTGCTCTTAACAGTAATATTTCCTGTCCTGTGCAGTCAAGACTCACTTCCTTCAGTTAACCTTGTAACATTGATTTATTTATGTTCACTGATAAAATACTTGATGTTTGTATATGCGAAGAGATTATCATACATTTACAATGTTTACTGATGCAATATTGATACTACTGTTTGTAACTCCCATAATATTTTAAATAAATACAATACAAATGGATGTCCTCACAAGGCATATGTGAGTAGAGGTGATGGCTCTGGATTTCTGATAGTAATCCATAGAGATAGAGAAAGTGAGAGAGAGAGGTGGCAGGAAAGTTTGATTTCCTCATTTTACGATGTACTCATCTGCAGACAATTGTACTGTATGCATCTTAATCCAGATGTGTACAAATGCATGTTGCAAAACATCTGATAATCTGCAAAGTGACATTATAGATACAAAAAATAAATGTCGTAATCAGAATGTGATTATTTAGTTGGGGTACCTTTTTTACTTATTGGTATTTTGATAAGGCAAACTTTTTCAATCCAGTACTTTTGAGACTGCAATGTAATTAAGGGCTATATGAATAAAATGTACTTGACTTGACGAACTCTGGTAGATAATTTACCAACTAAAATGTTCCATATTTAACATTAGGTTACATTTAATTTAACATTTGAGTTACGGTCTACTTGTAAAGTATCCTGAGCAAAATGCTTAAATACATCTCAATACTTAAGTGCTTTGTATAAAAGGAAACTAAATGAATAAAAAATGATTTCCTGACTTTTCATTATATCTGGCTGCCTTTTATGTATTATTTTACAGTAATAGTAGCATAACATGCAGAATATGTCTTGAACCCTGACATGGTTATAATTTTCCACCTCATTTCATACGTTGGAGCTCATGAAGCTCTTGAATTTAAATACTGTTTGGGATTTATTTGAGTGTTGATCGACAAACCTGGACTTTAATGCATTCTTCTTTGAAAATCGAATTGCTTTGATGCTTTCAGGATGACCATTCACTGACCCATTGTGGTGCTAACATTTCTGAATTAGGGTGAGGATGGTCTCTGGAGTTATGGGAGCATTGAAATGTGACATGGTGTAATTTCTTTTTTTTTTTTAAATATACTTTTCCAACTTCCGATTTAAGTAACCATTGTACAACTGTATAAAAGTTAATAATGTTACAATATATTTGCACATTAAAATGGAATTGTAATGTACAGTTGCTGTTGAAAAACAGCAAATCAGCACTTCTGTAGGTAATTATTTTTGCAGTATTTCAGGTAATCTACTATAATGTAGTTCAGAATAAATTCAATGTAATTCTAGTCAAAGTAAAATTAAACAAACAATTTACAGAAACATTACAGCGAGATCTGTGTATATTTGATATATTTTCAAATAAAATATGTTTAACTATTATTAATTAAGTAAGACAATCTGGAATGTTCACCCAAACTAAAATGTATTTTTTATTATATTCTCTTCAAGTCTTCCTTTACATGTTTACACAGCAGGGTGAGTTATTATGACACTTTTTATTATTTATCCCAGGTATTTTCATCATGAGTGAGCTCCTCAAGATGTGACTTATTTGTAGTTAATTTGAGGGGTCTATTAAAATAGGCATACTGTCGTATAAATATTTAAATGCGTGTTTTCGCTGTGTATGAGTGATACAAGCATAACAGTTCTGAGATAACTCTTGACACACGGAGAAACATTAACCCTCTTCCCTCTGTCGTTTAAGCTTTAACCAGTCTTTAATCACACATACTGCGCTGGATGTTGCAGTATGTGTGCTTTCTATGACCAGCCAAGCCTGAATATGGGGGCCATCTCATTGGTGGGAAGCATTTGATTCAGCTAATGTAAAACATACTGAGACAATGAGCCCCAGGCTCCACAAAATGAGATTAGAGAACTTCACATATGGTCCCTAATCCTCTTGATTTAGGGGCCAGTTAAAGCATTTCCCATTAACATGTTTCCAGTTCCTGTTAGATAAAGCATTGCATGTTACTATTTACTGGAGGCGAGGCAAATTTCCTTAATACGTGTCTTGCTGAGTCTTACAAGCTTATCGGTTAGTGCATGTTCTTAGGTTTTCCTACAAACACAAAATCAAACCAAAAGCATCTGCAAAGCCTACTGTCTCACACAATAGGGAGCAACTCCAATCAGATTACATTACATCACATTCAATGAGTCAGACTCAATCATTAAGATGAAGCGGGGATAAAAAGAACGCACTCGTGTAGAATAAATGCACTGATGCACAAACACACAATATACACATCATCACATTTATATAAACACACTTATACAGTATCTTACACATGTATGTACCGCATATGAATACATTTTGACATAATGCATGTGGTCAAAATGTTATGATATAATGAATTACATCACTAACTAACTTTGACCACACAACTGATTAAGGAAGTACAAAACTACAAGCAATATATAACTGAATTAGCGATCGAAACAACCCTTATCATTTTCAGATATAATTTCAGATTATAATTAACAGATACTACATTTATCAAGAATGATAACGCCGGATGAAACCCAGCCAGGCCAAGCCGCTGAACCAGCGCCACTTAAGAATATTCAGATTTACATTTTCTTTTAGGCCTAATGTATTAGGATCATGCCACAGAATGCATTCAGCAAGACATGCTGTATATCAACTGTAATGAGTAGGCCTATGTCTTTTATTTCTAGTGTGTTGAGGGTTTCCTACAGTGTCAAATATTTCTTTATTCTCAGCATTTGCAACATAATTCCACTCTGAATGTATTTCCGATCAAAATGCCAACTTTGGTCTTTTAGCCAAAGTAACTTAACGGGAGAACAATCAAAAGTATTTTGCTCAAGTATGGTTACAGTACGTCTAGGGTGGTTTATGATTAAACATTCTTACAGATTGTTTCTCTCAAAAAATAAATTGGCAAAATAACAGATTAGTTAACTACAATGAAAGTAAAAAAGTAAGTATCATATTAACATTGTAGTTGGCATTTCATTGTTTTGATTTCCAGAAATATGAATAGCAACTCGACCAGTGTCTATAAACGGATATGAGTCAGTAATAAAAGCATCAGAAATAGGTTTTATATGTGTGATTTCAAAATATTCAACTGTACACTCTGACCTCCTGAAACAAAAATTCAAAACACATACAATGGCTTATTCTTCCCCCCCCCCACCCTAACCCCCCTTCACACACAGGCACGCACGCACACACATGCACCCACACGCACACACAACGCCTCAGTAAGATACATAGCAAAGATAGAACATGTGTAACACATTACAGTCAGGAAGGAACTGACCGAAGACAACCAGACTCTCCCTCTCATGCATGCACACGCACGCACACACACACACGCACACACACACGCACGCACGCACATGCACGCACACATCAGAACAGGTGGTTTCCATGCAGTATGGCCGTCTAATGGAATCCATCCCTTTCCGAACAGCCTTGTTTTTCTGACAACCCATCTGCCTTACAATAATATTCTATACAGTACTGCAGCAATCTGTCCCTTATTTATTCACTATATTTTATATTACTGTAGATTACAGTATTAACTTCACTTGAAAGCATTTTTTTTTACATTCAATCCTATAAAGTGGAGTATAAAAGTGTCCTCATGCTTTACAGTAGTAATATCTATCGTGTTAGCGAGCTTGTTTTTCCTCATTAAATTTCCTTGCTTTACAGTAGTAATACATTTCGTGTTAGCGAGCTTGTTTTTCCTCATTCAATTTCCTTGAGGAAGTCATTGATGCGTCTCGGCAAGCGATGAGTCATTAAAAGTAGCTATGAGACGCAAACAGAGAAAAACACACACACACACACACACACACACACACACACACACACACAAACAGAGCTGGCATGCACGTGGCCCAGTGGTCAGGTCTTTCCTGCCAGGAAGGCGGGTAGCCGGCCTGATAATGGGCTGGTACAGGCCTGGGTGATGACAGTGATCACATCCTGGCCACGGGCAAACACTTCCTGTCGCAAGACAGCAGGGCTGAGTACCATCTGGCCCGGCCTGCAGGCGCCCGTGGGCTAACAGAGCCCAATTATATACAGAAAAAAACATACATACAGTATATGCAGTATACACACACACAAAGAGAGAGGGAAAAGTAAACACACTGTACATAGTAACACACGCATACGCCAAACAATTAATTTACACACATTTGTACAAATATGTATGTGGAGGAGCTAGCAAGAGAAAATACAGTATGTACAGTAGCTGCCTAAGATAACTTACCATATTGGCGGCACTGGATGTACTCTGTTTTTGAAGAATTACCATTTATTTATTTATTTATTTATATTATTTTTGTTGCAGAAACCACTTGAAGGGAATAGTATGTGGAGACAAAACACTTATCTTTCTGAGAGCCAGAACATTTACTGCCAGTGCAGTTTAATAAGGCAGGTAGGTAACTACAAAATTAAATATTATGTTATTTTTAAAAATTATATTATATTATATTATATTATATATTATATTTAGCAATGAAAAGGAGTATATTATGCTTACACCAAGCTTTACTCTCACTGGGACACGAACCAGAATGCCTACACACCAAACACAACGGAGCAGAATGCAAGACAGATGGACAAAACAGAGGGGTATTTTTTTCCCCTGTCCACTCAATTAAAATACTGTACATACATGCTAATGGCTAGTTACTGTAGGTCCATAATAGAAGTACTGTCTTTTTTTAAAGTGATTATTTCATTTAAAGGCAGGGTCAGTCATTCTAGAGAACGCTTGCTAAATTTGAGCTCAAATCACTACAAAAATCCCGGCTCCCTCCGCAGAAACGCTCCACACATCGAAACGCACTGTGAGTGCGTAATACTACGGCGTTGTTGTTGTGAGCGGTGTTCCCCGCTTTGATTATGTTCCTATTTACAGAGCCAGGGCTGTGTAGAAGTATCGGATTATTTATTTAACAAGCAGAGAACAGTAAACTAGCGATATGCGAGGAGATATTTGGTGAATTTGACCAAATGTTTATTATCTTACAATTGCCCTGAAACAGCTGCAATTACATTTCTTCCACACCAAACACAGAGCTGTATTTGACAATACAGAGCCCCCCATAAACCTGCCTTCAGGCTCAACACTGTCTGCAAGAGAGCAGCAGGAACCTTTTCAGGTAAATCTTCTTAATCCTTGCAGACAGTTCCTTTATTAATCCCTCAAATCCTCACACTTGTTTTCACCTTAAATCCAGTCAAGATTAACATAGGGGAAAATTAGTCTCTCTTCTACAGGCCCTTGTCAGGGTGATTGGCGTCGCTACCCTGGAAGAATCCAACATGCCAACCTTGTGGGCATGTTCCTCCACTTTTCCTAATCTTTGCCTTTTATTCTCTTTTTCCTGTAATTTCTCCTATCGGCTGTCCTCTCTCCTCTGTACTCTGTGATTAAAGTTATGTCTGGCCTAGCCCCCTTTTCAAACTTAACCCGAGTAACCCCTCCTCCTCCTCTCCACCCTTATTACAGACGTACAGTATGCCTACCCAAGACGATCAGACCCCTCCTGCATGTGGGTAGGCTATATGAACATCACATAAGGGGAAGTATCCAGCTTTATCGTCAAAGGGAGGCCACATTGTGGATAGCTGATGGCTATTTTTAGACCAGTAAGATAGTGATTAGTCTCTTTTACTGCTCCTCAGACTGGCATGGAACAGGTCATGTGGCCTCGCTGCCTCCTGGAGAAAGAGGGAGGGGGGGAGGACTTGGGGGAAAAGGGGGGATGAATGGGAGGTGACAAATGGCATAGTGATCAGGGAGGTGGTCTTTCCACTGATAGCTCATTGGTTTGACCTCCAGACTCAGGGTCTACCTGTTGGAGGAAGATGGCTACATAAGTAAGTACTTGTCGTAGTTTCCGTTAGTTGTCTTAAAGGACATTGGGTTTGTCATGCTAATGCAAAACGTTTGTGTTCGTATTCCCTGTATTGCATGAGAAAGGGCCTTGTTTTTTTTGTGTTTTAATTTTATCTCAAATAGCACTAAGATGGTAGCCAGATCATCCTGATCTTGCAAGCCTTCAGTTTCACTTCACTGTAAAAATCAGTCCGGAGAGCTTGGAAATCGAGTTGATTCAGGCCGGTAAACCTCGTGTGTGGCCAATCAGCGTCGCAGTTTAGCTGCGGGTGTGGTTTAGGTGTGACGTAGGCCACCTGAAAACAATTTGAGTAAAAAAAAAAACGCCTAGAGATAATACAATATAGCATCGGTTTTATTATAATTAATTAGAAGAGCAAAGGCTATTCTCAATGTAACATTTGTTTCCACTCTTCTCCCGACGTTCCTACTGCGAGAATGGATAACAACAGACTGCTGGTTCACAGGCTCGTTCAATCACATGCAAAGTATTTTTTTGAAAGCGCCTGCCCTCTTGAATCTGTATTAATGGACGGCTCCCCAGATGGATGTGTCTAACAGACACAGATAACTGGTCTTGTCAGGTCACATAGATGGTGCCAGCTGGTAAGGTACTGTAGTGTCTGGGAATAAAATGAGTTTTAAAGTGGAATTTCTTTTTCTCTTACTGTACATTGATGGGTATCTGCATTCTACGTACTGTATGTGTTTGTGGGGATATACACACTTGGATATGTGCGTGTGCGTGTGTGTGTGTGTGCTTGCCTCGAGGGGCTTGAGGGGCGGTGAATGCAATTTGGAACTAAACATTAAGGAGCATCCTACTGTTGCCGCAGGAAACAGGCGGGATGTGTCAATCACTCTGTGAAGTAAAGGTTGGAAGAAATTGGATGGCTTAGGGAATGTGGGGATTCCCAGACTTCCTTTGCGGTAGGCCTAGCAGAGCAGGTAACCCTTTAAACGTCATCCTCAACAGGTAACGTCATAAATCAAGAGGCAGGGACCAAGAAGATCAGCATCCTGTCGAGTAATTTGCTGATCAGAAGTTCTCCCGCTTTTCAGCCTGTGACCTCTAAATAAATAAAAATAACGTCTGGATTTCAATCCAGTGTTACAAAAACATTGTTGTGTAAAACTCAGCCTGCGCATGTCTCGCCTACACCTGCAAACGTATTGGCTATACCACCTACCCCTCTCCAGCCACCCACATGTATGTTAGGTATGTTTCAAACATCAGTGGCTGTGAGCTGGGGGCAGAAATGTGTGAATCTGGGGGAGTTATGGGACACAAAGTATAAATATTAATGAAAAACATGAGTTCAATAATATTTTAATCATCTCTAGAACATCCGTTGCCATATGAGGCAGTGTTTTCACTGGGGACTATTGATGTCAGCAGAAGCACACTTAAAAAACTAATTTGCGTGTGTGCGTTTTTTACCATGAGGTACCGTGTTTGATTTCTGACTATTTGACTATCTGATGTAAATGTCTGAAATATGTGCGCCACATTGCAGATATAACCCTACCCCACATCAGAAGAAAGCGCTGCATGAGTGACTTCCCGCAACGCAGACAAGCTAAATGCACCATAGTGTGACCATTAATCAAATTAGCGGGGTAGCAATGTGATTTAATGAAAAGGATGTGTTTCATTCCCGGGAAGCAATTACCTTGAAACTAACGTCGTGTAATTTTATCCGCCTTTCACAGCCTTATTTTCCAAGCGGGTGGCATGAGAGATGGCCATGTTGTGAATGTTGGGAACAAGACAAATGTTTTGGTTTCAAAACATCTGTTTCATTTTCATCAGGCGTTGAATCTCATCGATCATGCAACACAAGCGTGTTATTGCCTCATCCTGTGGGAAATTCCCACCTTTCAGGGGAAACTGTATGGTGCATTACGGTGTATGGAACCTCACTCATGTGTAGCTATACTTTAAACCCTCCCACATGCTCGTTGGGTCTATTATTAGATTTCCAAACTTGTGAGGGAGTGGAAGCTTTTTAATTAGAAAATCCACATGCATATGCTTCGCTGTTACCTTCCTGAATGCTCAGTATTGACTTTTTAGAAAGCACACATTTTCATGGTACAAACGGTGCGTTCTAGGCCTGTAAGTTTATCACCTTAATCATTTATAAATGCTTATGGGCTGGGGTGGGTGTGTCTGTGTGTGTGTGTGGTATTTTCATTGTTACAGTAGTATATCTTTTAGAGCTGGTGTCATGATCAATGTACTGATTGAACCATGTCAATAAACCTGCCCGCTGAGTGAGGGCGAGTTAGAGAGAGAGTCAGAGTGAAGCCTTGCCAATGTTTCCTCTACAAGTTACAATTACAATTACAATCCTCCATTTTGTTTGTTCCTTGTATAATGTCTCACTTTCCTATTTTGAACTCCTGCTTCCTACTCTGTCAGTGTCTAAGAATACCCATACATAGAAGTTTACAATTGAACATCTTTGTTTTCTCTTCTTGTTTACTGCTGCCTACAAGTAAAAGCAGAAAGACGGGTTTATTTTTGTGTGTGTGTGTGTGTGCTTTTGTTTTGTCTCACTGGGACACCCCGACTATCCATCAGCACTGTCAGTGACCAAACTGCCCTCTTGCTTTAGTTACAGCAGACACATCTGCAGAAAACGCACCATGAAATTGTATGGCCCCTACACTGCTGGAGCCATGTGCCCCACCTTGACCTCACGCTGCCATGCCTTCAGTAGCCTGCTGGGGCGCTGTATCACTGAGTTTCCTCTCTCCTTATACCCCTTAATTCGTCATAGCTATGGCGGCTAGCTGATGACACTTGGGCTGCTTATTTCAAACTCAATTTTTCTGGTTTGCGTGTTAGATCTGCTATCATTACACAATAGCATTATTTAAATGTTGACCATGCATGCAGCATTATTGTTTAATGGTGGAATCAGTGATGGTGGAACAATAACGCGTCTCCCATCAATTCCATAGGGTGCTCCATCAGAAGCTCGGCCCGCTGAAATTGGAAACATATTGCCAAGGCTGGGATAGTGTTGCATGATGCAGTCAGCAGAAACATGGGATTGTTGCACACAGAGTGGACCGTTAATGGATAGTGAGGCTGTATTCACTGAATTTGACAACAAGTATTATCTTAAAATTGATCTACACCTTTATGTCTTTATAATGTATACATGCAGTTTCTGTTTTGGTGATGTGTTTTAACTGTGTTGTGCCCCATCTCGCTGATTAAAATGCTCTACACATATTTAATTTGAATATGAATGACATTAATATCAAATAGTTATTAAACTATGTTTCATAGGGAAAATACCTAAGTATCTCCACATGTTGAATTCCTTTCTGATTGCTATATAATCGTTAGAGGTTTTGCATTGCCATGCCCCATTCCAAAGTGAACTCACTCACCATGGTGTGTTGCTAGGGTGTGTTTGATTGTAAAAATTGACTCATTACTATAGTGTGACATTTTGTGGTTTGTTCTCCTTTCTGATCACCTCAAACAAACATTGCTGTGGTGGTTGGGAGGCCATTTCCCAACCACCGCGTCTTTGAAAATGCGACCGATTGTGGAAAAAAAAAAGTTTTCTCTTCGCTTTTTCAAAATGCATTAGTCTCTTGGATGACACTCTGAATTAGCATCCAAGCATTTGCGAGATAGATGTTCCCCGAGCCCCATAGCAATACTTGCATGGAATCTTTACCTTGGCATTGATACAGGTCCATGGATGATATTAGATGTCCTAACACAGCACCCTAATTTAATCGTGATCCCAGGTACTGAACTTTACATATTTGGTTGTAGGTGCTTCCCTCAGATAGACATTATTATCTGTTCAAAGATCCTGCAGGCACAAATAGCAATTACATGTCCTCTCCACGTCATTGATAAAATAAAATAAAAATATATAACTGCTAACCATATTTACTGCCTGCGAGGACAGGCAAACAGAGAATGAGAGAGAGAGAGAGAGAGAGAGAGAGAGAGAGAGAGAGAGAGAGAGAGAGAGAGAGAGAACGAGAGAGAGTGCACATTTTTGCAATTTCACGCGCCTAGTGTATTTGGGAGGTTTGAGGAAAGGCAACTGCGTCTTGCTGTTGGCGGTGTAGAGCGATGAAGCCACGATGCAGACATAGCTTTAACCCCGTATAGCAATTGAATTCTCCCCATGCCCCTGTATAGCTGAACGTTATGAGAATACTTGCCCCTGCACTTACAAGGGTTAGGCATTTTATTATTCCATTTTAAATAGCCAGTGTTTTCGCTGGAGCCGTAGAGATCTCTGGGGTGTCAGCTCAGGTATCTGTCCTTTGGGGTCTCGACTTCCCCCTCTGCATGGAGAGATATTTGAGGTTCAGTAACAGGATCGTGGCATTCCAGCTTGTCCAAACAATGGGGAAAACCCTAATAAAAGCTTACTGTCTCAATGGATATGTCTAATTCCTATTCATTCAAGCAGTATTTGATATTTTTCCTTATCAGTTTAGACTACTGTGGCCGGGAAAAGTATGCAGGGAGGTTTCTCTGGTTGTGTGTTAATCTTTGATCAGACCAGAGGAAAGTAAGTGAAAGAAAAATGAGATATACAATACAAATAACCTCATTTAAACAAAATGTCCTCCATACGAGACAGTGAGGAATGATCCTGGTTAGCTAAAGCCTTATTAAAACCCTCAATTCTTCTTAAAACCCTCTAGCACAATCCAGGCTGAAAAACGCAAGGCAAGCATTAAAATACATATGGTATGAATGCCTACTGCTACACTTGGGAAGTGAATATAAATGGGACACACCCTCTCTGGCACAGCCAGCTTGTTTATCATCACAAAAGCGTGCGTTTCTTCCATGTGTCTGTCTCTCTTTAATTGGCCTCCTGACCTGAATACAATTTGTTGTTGCCTCCGCAATGCATTGTGGGACATTCTGAATATATTCTTTGAGAAACTCATCACTGTCTTTCTGACATGAAGTCTCCAGTACAAAACATCAACAACCCCCTCCCTACACACACACACGTATATAAATATATACACACACACACACAGACCCTCCCCTGTCCTCCATATAAGGGTACGTTTCTTTGAACTCCTAGAGCCTACAGATTTGTCACAGCCAAGGGTGTTTTTTTCCCTTCTTGCCCCCAGCTGAAGTAACTGCAGTCCACTTGTTGCCGGAAGCCCTGTCTGCACCTGTCAATCAAAATCTTTAAGGCATTGGAGTGTGTCTTCCCCCCTTCCCCCCTTTTCCCCCAATCCCACCACCCACTACATCATTCTGACACCAGGCTCCCTCACACATACTGAAGGCTGTTAGAATATATAGTCAGGCAGGTGCAGGGGCAGCTATATAAGCAATGCATGTTGGACCTTACTGAAACTTTCCTTCTCTAATTGTAATTTTAAAGTAAAGAAATGCAATTGATTAAAAATAATTTCAAAAACAGGATCAATAATCTAAATTAAACCCTTTTTTTTACTCAAAACAGTTTAATATAATATCTAATCCCAGATCCCTCCATTGCCCTTCATACAATAATGCTGTTGTTTTCTAAACAGCTATGCGTTGGTGCTACATTGCATTGGGCATGTCGTAAAAACGAAGCCATGGAATGCCAGTAAAAAGTCATAGGTTGCTTTTCATGGCACAAAAAACTGAAACCATAATAATGTGCACTCATACAATAAATGAAGTGTGTTTGCAACAAATTAAGTGGACGTTGGTCCATAACGTAAAGATCCTGGCCGCTGTTCATGTTAAACAAACGACAATTTGAACCAAATGGGCAGATTCAGGGCAGACGAGGCACGTATCATTGCATATAACCCTGATCTCCTGCAGTAAACCAGCTTCCCAAACATGGCAGTGATTTGAATGGGCTCAAGATTCAAGAATAACACTTGTAACAGCATTCACAGTAAACATTCTAATGTGCAAGCAGGACGGTTTACATTCCTTTTGGTTGTAAAGTAAATTATTTTAAATTTAACAAAATTGTTAAAAAACATTGTGTCACATGTGGTGTAGAAAAGCAAGTTTTTCATAAACGTAGAATACCTTTGCATACGCGGAACAGCAGGCCTTCCCATCAACGTCTGCTATGTCTTCTCAAATATGTTTCAGCTTTGCATGGTTTCCGTTGAACCGCACTGGAAATGTGATCGGCAGCAAAGCAGGCACAGGTTGACAGAGCAAGATATCCCTTTCTGTCAGCTTAGTGTTAAAAGTACAGCTCTGCTAATGTGCATGGCTGTGTTGTGTTTTGTGTTGAATAATATCATTTGTAATAGAATAATTATACTGCCTACTGGCACTAAACACTTGCTCTCTAGATTATTCAATATATGCAAAAGCCCTCAGACACCCCCCCAACACACTGTATTTCACAGTCAACCTTAAATATACCGCTCCATATTTTATGACTTAGTTCCCAATGGGTTACCTTTACAGTGTGCTGAATTGGCACTGCCACAATAACATCTTTAGCCCCCAAGACTAACAGTCGCTCGTGACCGCTAATGAACCTCTTACGTCCATAATCACCAATAGTCACTCCAGGGAGCCAATCAGAGATGAGCGTAAATAATCACCATATTCTAAAATTCAATATTCAGCACATGAACTGATTAGAGGTGGGCATATGAGTACCAAACCCGAGAGCGAGAATGAATGCAGAGGAACTTTATTTGCCTTAGAGTCAGACTTGCTGACTGTGCAAAGTTACAATGTGGAGGCTTTGCCTTCTTTCTTTGAGCTGCTGTTTAATATTGAAAGTTTGCACTCCAACGCACTTTAGTTTGCCAAATACAATGGGAAAAGACTTTGACCTAAGGTAAAGAGATAGGTCCCCTTAAAACATAGAAACGTGCATGTGCATGTACACTGTCCAATTGTTATGAATATGTTGCTTATCTGTATTGTTGGAGCACATTTGAGGCAAGGAACTAAATTGTAAAGATTTAAATTTGACGGTAAACTACTGTATCTTCCCCAGTTCTTACAATGCTTGGACCCAATATGAGTTAACGAGCAATACATCTGCTCCACATAGTAAAGTTACCATATTAAGAACTCTTGCTGTAAATACAAATATGCAGTACTACATTACTACAAAATAGCAATACCACATTTTTTATTAAATTCAAATAAATCCCTTAAACATTCTCCTGCCTCTGCTCCTTCTCTGCCATTGACTCCATATTGGAGCACTATAGTATTGACACAACGTTAAATCAAGCTAAGGAGACCAGCACACTTATAGCCTAGTGTTATCAGTCCTTGTGCATGGGACTGGGTTGCACTGACCTTGGCTCTCCGCTGCAGATAGTGATGGTGTTGTGTATGCATGTGCAGAAGCCAGGAGGCCCTGGCTAATTACTGGTTTTGGGGCGGCTGGTATGTGCCCAACACATCCTATAGGAGGCCCACCTGGCCGGCCTTGGGTCTCACGGGCGCAGGACAGATAAGCCCGGATTGCGAGTGTCTGTACTTTCCAGTGTCCACTGGCATTTCAGCTCAAGACCCTCCCAGGAAAGAAGGCTGGAGACGGTGGCTCTTATCGCCCTGATAAGCCTGGGCAGGAATCAACGGCTCCAGGCCCTGGTGGAACAGGAAGACGTCGTGGTCAGCTCTGGTCAGAAGAACATGTTTTAGGTTTGAAATCAACCAGCCTGAGAGACTGAGTCACTTCCCTCCCCGCCCAAGTCATAAGCGCACTGCATTCACAAGTGGCAATATGTCAGCTACTGTAACAAGACAGACATCCATACATATCCCTCGACAATCTGCATGCTGCTTGGCCCGTTATTAATATTTATGTGAATTCCAGTAGACCACAGAGGCTCAACATGATACCGGCCGCAGACCAGACGTATCCTCACCACAACGGTGTCCTGACCTCGCAGATCGGAAAGCTTGTCCTGCTGAATCTCGGATCAGTGCACACAAAGGCAATAAATAAATAGTTGTAAACCATAGGGAGACTGAGATTGTGGATCCTCACATCCGATGACAAGCAGTGCTGGTCTGAGTAAGGGTTGAGTGTGCATGTTATATTTTCTCAAGTTGTGATGAGGACCAGTCAAAACCACAGATATTTTGTGACCCTCCCCAACCCTAGTGATTGATACTGATATTGTCTACAGCTGTTATGGATACGTTCAGACTAGGTATGACCTCCTTGCACATGTACACCACTAAAAACGTTTCAATTGATAAGACATGATATCTTTTTATTTTTCACATGCCTCGCGTTGAAACGGGACAGATACCCGCTCGAGTACATAGGCACATACCCACACACCCATATACAGATGTCTGGCTATGATAAATCTTCATATTAGGAGTTGTCAGTGGGTTAACATCACTTTCACAAAGCATTTATCCCGTCACTTTGACATCTGGACTAGAAGCCAGACTGTCTTATGACTAGACAGAGAGGATGAATAGAAGGAAAGAAAGAAAGAAAGAAAGAAAGAAAGAAAGACATGCTGAACATGAAGATAGTAAGACAAGTATTGGCAGATGACAGATATAGTATATACTACAGTATATGCATATGATATAGGCACAGTGAAATAGAGTGGGAGCAGTGATGTTTTGATGCTATCTGTAGCTCTAACAGAGGGCAAGCTGCGTCTTGAGGTCTATACTAATGTTGTTATGCTGTTGGAGCTTTAGGACTGACACATCGCTATGACGACCAAGCATAAGTGCTTTCCTCTGTACTCACCTGCCTATGACTTGATTGGTGAATCTAACCTCACATGGGCTCAGCGTTTACGTAGCTGTTTCCCTCTTTTTATTGATTGATTACTCCCCAAAGTATCCAACATCTTCCAATGTTTGTGAAGCACTGTAACATGTTATGGCCCCATAATCATTCTTGAGGACGCTTGCTAAATTTGAGCTCAAATCAAAACTATATACCTCCGCGGTGCCGCACCACACATTGAAACACATTGTGAAGCAAAGCGTAGTACGGCTTTGTTGTTGTGAGCGGTGTTCCCCACTTTGTTTATGTTCCTATATACGGAGCCAGGGCTTTGTACTGTATAAGTATCAGAATTATTTTTCCAGCATGCGCAGAGAACGATATGCTAGGAGATATTTGGTGAATTTTACAAAATGTGTATTAGAATTATCTGAAATACCTTTAATTGAAGAACAAGCCAAATGTCCAGTAAAATGTATTCTTGGATGGTAATTGGTGGATTTAAACTTTTAAAATGTTAGATTTTTATAAGTTACACTCAACTACCTTTATATCATATTAATTATTCAAAATAAATAGTATTCTTAAAAAATATATGACTTTTTAAAGTCTTATACATACATACATTCATTCAGGGTCGAGAAGATAAAAAACCACAACAGGACTTCAAAATCCAGACCTCGTTGTCTAATCTTTAGATCAGTGTTGAGCCAAGTAATCTTCCCTCCATCCTCTTTATTGCTCCCTTGTGAAATCACATCCAACCTGCAGGGGTATCTATAAATCTTGCTCTTGTTTGGGTTTGTCTGTATGAGCGGCTCTTTGTCTTTGTAGCTCTGAACTTTCCATGGAAGGGCACATTGAGAGGCTTGAGGATTCCCTTACATGACAGGTGGGGGACTCAGCCACCTTCTCCATTTACGGTGGGAAACAAAAAAGAAAACGATATATTTAGGAATCTTTTGACTTTCTATCATTTCTATGAAGTTTCTCTTGTGTCTCAACAGAAGCCCATCATCAATAATCTTTTAAATAAATAGGTACTGTATCTTTGCTCTATTGCACACATTTTTCTAAACATCTTTCTCTCACACATTTTCTTAGCCAGGCATTTTCACCAGGAATCTCCCATCATTAACAAACCCTATTCACTGGACATTACAGGTCACCATTGCCTTATGTTCCCCACTGGCTCAGTCAATGCCATTAAACCCTCGCAGTAACTTTAGATTATTTGTGATAAGTGAGTGCATACGCAGCGTAAAGGTGTAGCTTCACGTGAAAAAGTTGCAGATGCGTGCGTGGATCGGATATCAGCATCGTCGAATCTCCTGAGCTTTCCGAGGCCCACTGAGGAGCTACTGTCTATGCCAACGTCTGGCTTCCTCATCAGAGAATGAAAAGCCTGATTGTTAACAGAAGAATGTGTCAGAGCCGCTGCATTTGCGTGTGGTGAAATGATGGATGGAGTGACATCACGGGGAGCGGATGAGCGGGATCTGTGTGTCTCAGAGACGGGGGGCACTTGTCTCACATCAAAGTAGACTCTGCTCATCGTCATATTACTGTAAGACCACAATATATAGGGGGGCTAAGTGTAACAGAGCATGTCCCCTGACGAGCTAGATCTTCATGTATTTATCCATGTGTTGTTGTGTTCCATAATGCAGTAATACTGCTCCCACGGAAAAGTACATAGAAAATATAAAGAATAATAAGTATAATAGAAATAAACAATTTGTTCCAACATACTACTGTATCTGCTTATATTTGTACATATACTTTGCATGGTATCATAAATGCGTGCGTATTAGGCACACAGACTTTTTTGTGATATACAGTATCCCCCGGAAGTACATGTGAGGGAGCCATTTTGTTTGAACACAACCCAGCAAAACAATAAAAGCAGTGTTGTTTGTTTATAGTGCTTGTTTGTCCCCTGCCAATATTGTTGAATCGATCGCTTGAAGGACGGCTGAGAGTGCTACTGTTCGTATAAGATGGGTAGGCTTAGCTGGTACAGTGGAGATGAGGTTTAAATGGGTGAGCGCTGGATATGTTGAGCCCACACCACCCAGTCATCTGAGTTTCTACTCACACTACTACACTTATATATTAATCATTGTCAGACAATCTGGAGTGTTTGTGTGTGTGTGTGTGTGTCTGTGTGGGAGAGAGGAGTCTCATCTGGTCCCAGAGACCATTAAGCTTCTCGCTGGGTCCACTGGGAAAAGAGAAAAGGCCATCATGGTTCACAGAGATCATCAACCTCACACCGCACTGTGGCTGTTCAGATTAGATGCACAACGACAGATTGCTATACAGAACCACGCTCGATTCCACACATAACAAATATCATCACAGATGCAACACAAAAAATGCAAACACATTTCCAATTGTCATTACAGTAAAACGCAGATACAGTACACGCATGTCAACTCCCTGGTGCCTCCCCCATCGAAGCCGTATCTGTTTTGAATTATTTTCTCCTTAGTGAGTATTGAGATATTTCAGTCTGTGCTACAGTTGACTGGCCATTTATTAAAGACACTGCGTGCTCTGAAAGACTTTTTTCAGTTTTTGTCTTTTAAAGGGGGTCCAGTTCCCTGGACCAAGAGATAAAGGTATATAAGATCACACACCACAAGACCACCACATTTCTGCTACACATTCATGTTTTTCTATAATTCTAATAGGGAATAGGCAGGGTACAGAATGGTGTTAGCCTATCGGTTGAGAAGTTGTGGAGAAGTGCAAATCACACACCACTGCACTCTTTGAAACCAAAACAGTGTTTTTGTAATACTAGTTTCCACCACAAGGGGTTGCCTCTTCAAAGTATGTTTTAAATGTAGTAGAAATATAGGAATTCATTTTTCTACCGCATCACACATTTGTTGTGGAAATGTCAAACATTTCTGTTCTTATTTAAATAATTCCTGAAATATGTTGTGGGAAGATATAATATCATTGGCACATATTAGCATTTTTTTTACAGCGAGAAAATACACATTTCCTTTGATATTTCCAAGAAAGTTGAAAGGTAAAAAGTGCACAATAAAGTCTTGAGGCATACTGTCTGTAAGTATCATTTTACTTTACATCATGATAAAGATGTTATTATGCTATTTTCTGAGGACTGAGGAAAAATGTGAATCGGGGTACTTTTTAGATCTGCCATAAAGTTCCTCTACAAAGATGCTTTTGGATTTTATATCCCCCTTTGATTGTAATGGCCAAGGAACATAACAGCCTTATGGTGGAATCCATTCGGGGAATGTGAACTTTCCTCTCTCGTTTGGTTCTGGATGTCAATATGTATGAACACCCTTCTTTCCTTTGCAGTGATTGTATCCCTTGTGACCATGACGGTGTTTTCGTTTTGAAGAGATTTAGCAGATAGGAAACCTGTCTAAACACGTGTGCTTGTATGATGGGAGACCCCCTCAAACTAAAGTTTCCTATATGCAGTGTGCACTTCTGTCACTGTCTCAGGTTGGCTTCTCTTAAAGTACAAACTATGAAAAATATACTTTTTCTTTCTTACTTACTTATTGAAAACCAGTATAACTTAGGTTTTGCATTTTTTGAGGTAGCTAGTTGGAGTTAGACAGACAATAGTTAAAATGACATCTATTTATATTTGTCAATGTCATATACTGACCTTTATATATATAGTGTATAGTGTATATTGTTTTAGCACCGAATTATATTCTCAATTGGTTGGCTTATGTGACAATGAACTGTTCTTTTCTGTAGGCCAGTACAGTATATATTTTGATGATTTGCATCTCTCAGTTAATGTATATCGTGCCACTCTCTCGTTGCCATGGATGAAGTGAAAAATTGAGTTTTTTTTAAATGAGGTGTGGGACATTATAGCCTTGAAACAGATGCTCTGCAAGATTGATTCCGTGTGACTCTACAATTGAATATAGACTTTTCCATCCATCTGTACTTCAACTTGACTCTGTCTTGTAAGTGGTGGTGACTGTTTCAATATTTCAGTGGAACACACGAACCGCCGAAGATGCACAAATGCACAACATAGGACCTAAATAACCATGGCCTAAAGAGGGTAGCGTTGTTTTGTTAATTAGCATGGTGTTTTTTTCAGATCATGTTGGATTATTGAATAAGTGATATATGTTACATGAAAGAAAGTGTGTCGAAACACACTCAAACACACACACCCGCACACACATCCAACATAAAATGTTGACATTAAATTACTGTAAATTGGGTTGCTGTGTGCAGAAGCTAATTAAATATAAACACAAATGATGGACAGGCCACTTTAGATATTATCTTTTTTTTTGTGGAAATCTTTATGTATCTGGCAGACTGGGTCAGCATTAAAATATAGATTGGATGATTTGTGGCTTTTCCTACCATTGAAACATAAAAGTTTAATTGACAATTTAACATTGAATAATGTGTTGGACACGAGTGCCATAAAAAACCACTTCATCAAGGCCCATATAAAAAAGTTTGGCTGCTTCTTACATCAGCCTGAACATTTCAGAATTATTTATTTATTTCTTTTATTTGAAGTTGAAAGGATACATTTGTGTCAGTGCGAGCAAAGTGTTTCTTGTTTGTGATGCAGTCGCTTGTGTTCATTTATTTTTATTATACATTTTTTACAGTTATTCTTTGATGAGACATGTTGCACTGCTGGAGATGGATGTAGGTGAAAGCTTTTGTAAAGTTATAAGCCGATTTTCCTTAACTCGTGACAAACGGTTATGTCACACTGAGTTATTGCCGTTCAATGTGCATATTCGCTTTTGTATGATGTTTGATTTGAAACTGGAATTTCCCCAGAAAGAATTGGCCACACGCAGTCGACATGTCAGTGCAGATGTGTTGGTTTGATCCCCAATGTTGATAAAGCAATATAATATTTAACTAAGATACTTTCAGATTAGTTACCGATGGTGCTATGAATGGCTTAATGTCGTGGTAAATCTAGTGTGTGCATGTGCTCGCGCGTCTGCATGTCAAACCGTGTATATATGCTTGCGGATGAAACTCTCTTATTGAGCTAATCCACCGCCTCTCTATTTCACAGAGGGTTGCCTGAGAATGAACGCTGTGATTAATTACCATTTATGGTCTAATGCATGTAAAAAGGGAGGGAAAGGTAGAGCACATTTCTGGCAGAGGCGCATGTTGGGTGGTTGTGTTGAAACTCCAACGTGACGCGTGGTCCTCCACAGGGCTCATATCTCGCCAGTGTTTGACCTGCGGTTACTCATTAGCCCCTTTGAGTACCATCTCGCTGGGCTGTTTGTCGTCCTTGGAGCCCATTATGCCTTCGTCATTATCAGTAAAGCAGGGCAAACACGTCTGACGTTGCCATGTGCTAAGGGGGGCAAACATGGAGCAGTATGAGTTGCTTTGTTGGTTCGGACACGTTTGTCATGCGCTCTCTATTGTGTTACTCCGACAATTTGTTTTCTAAAGGAACTTAATCACACAAGTAAACACGTCTCAGGTACTCAGTTTCTTGGAAAAGTAACACCAACCCAGCTGGACTGTAATAAGAATAGGAAGAAATTAGTAATCATTTTTTAATTAAATACATGTTTTATGCGTTGGTCTGCATGTGGTTGTTGGACATCGCACACACACGTCTATTACATGTTGTGCCGGGTGCAACGGGGGAATAGCTGTTCCTGTTTGTCCGGCTATTAGCGGGGCACTCTAGCGGAATAAACCACCGTCAGCGATGGAAGGGGGGTCGTGGGGCTGGGGGGTGCAGCAACAGTGCCATGCGTGGTATGGAAACAGGCCAAGGTGGGCACGGTGAATCAGCTGACCCTCTCTCTGTGCCTGTCCACCCCCATCCTTGGCACCGGTGTGGGATACAGAGCTCTGGTGTCAACGCCCCCCCCCCTTCCCCCAATCCCCGCACTGTATGATGGATGGGAGACCAGTTCACGGCTAACAGAAGCTATGGGAGGTGAGGACGTGGACACAGACTCTGTCTCTCTCTCTCCCTCTCACTCCCTCTCAGTTCAATTCAATTCACTTTATTGGCATGGCAGAACAGCGTACATATCGCCAACGTATCATACATCAGTTTTTTCTCTCTCTTTCTCGCTGTCTCTCATTCTTATTAAACTTCATCTCACTCTTCTCTCTCTCTCTCTCTCTCTCTCTCTCTCTCTCTCACTCTCTCTCTCTCTCTCTCTCTCTCTCTCCTGCGTTTGCCACCGATAAAGGGCTCTTTGAGGACATTTTCCGCGCCAGTAAATCTGAAGTAATGCGTGGCACCACCGCGGGGCCTTCTCTAGTGAAATGATGATCTAGAGTTTCCGTGCGGCATCAAAGACACTGGATGGGTTCGGAGGGAATACATCACAGATCAAGGCGGGCGGACAGACGCTAAGAGAGGAGGGTTCTGTGTAGCATTATGTGTGCTACAGTAGGACATGACGTATAGGTTGGATAGGGGGGGGCAGATTGTGTGTTTTGGCTGAGGAGCAGGGGATTTATTGGCTTGGTTGAAGACGAGCATATGGGCTGGATGCTGAGGGCTTGGCACACCTTTAGGTGGCAGGTAAGCGCAGGTGAACCGCTTAAGACTCTCGGGCCAGTGCCAGAGATCCCCAGAGATCCTCAGAGATCCTCAGAGATCCCCAGAGATCCCCAGAGACCCCCAGCCTGCCTTAACTGCGTCGGCCGCTTACCCACAATCGTCCCTGCTGGCTCGCCTCCAAGGTCACGTCTTTCCCACCGCTATTTGTGTTTCTCGCATGCATCTCTACCGCCCCCCCTTCTCTCCCCCATCTCTGGTGAATAGTCCGTTAGCATCCTCCCACTGGGCAGCGTGAGCTGTGCAGCCACTAGGCTCGGTCTCAGGACGTGAGCCTGGCTGTCAGAGATCGACATCACACAGGCCTGGCATGAGGTAGAGCCGTCTGGCGTACCTCTTCTTCTTATCCACACTCGCAGCCCTTCTTCCCCCCAGCGCATCGCTCACAACCCCTCCTGCTGCGTTCCCTTTGATTCTGCGGTTTGTGCCAGCTGACATCAGTGACCAGAGGATGAGCCTTTTGGTGCGTGTGTGTGTGTGTGTGTGTGTGCGTGTGAGAGAGCTGCTTGCCTGTTTTCTCCCAAGATGCTTTGCTTCTGTGATGGTGGCGCCGGTGACATCAGCGTGCATGGATGACTGGTGGTGTGTGTGTGTGTGTGCGCGTGTGTGTGCTGAGACTCTATTTTGTGTCTATAGAAAAGGTGTGGAATGATACGTTCACTTAACACAGCCCAGGCACGGTCTGGAGAGAGAATGATTGTTTGCCAGCAGCCGCAGACTTGGGCGAACACGTTTTCGTGATGCGGAGCGCATGTGTGAAGATACACAGTAAGACAGGGTCTCCCATTGTAAGACCCTCACAAGACGTTCACAGCCATGCCACTTATTTTTTAAATGCGCTGAGGTTTACTTGTAGACAAGATGCAGACCATACTCTCATATTTGCCATCCCAGCATATATTAAATATTCATGGGAATAACTTCAAATAGGATATTAAGGAACTAGGGAATTCAAACGACTTAACTGCTAAAACTAAACTAACACTTTGTGTCAGAACTGCTGAGCAAGACTTACCTGTGACAGGTGGATGGTGATGAACTTACTGCGTCGATTTCACAAGCAAGTTTAATTTTAAAAAATTAAATGAAACGAATAACACAAATCCTAATGATTTTGGTTATGATCTTATCCAATGACATCACACGGCACATTGCAGTGATTTTTTTAGTTCCACGTCAGAGCTGTATGTTAAGTACATCTGGCTGGGGAAATAAGCCTGAATAGATTTAAATATGTAAAGACTAAAATATACCCTCAATCCCATTAGTTGTCTAACGTTGGAATTAAATAAATCCAAATATAATAAAAGGTGTGCTGTATCTGCAGATACCATGTGACAGGATGTCGCGACGCATGGCTGCTTACACAAATACAACACGTATACAACAAAGCACACGTACTAGGATATTCACTGGAGGCTTTTCACAAATTGTTTTCAAAAGAAGCCCCAGGAATGTTTCAGGCTGACTTCGTAGCCTAGAGAAGACGTGGGGTTTTTGCAAACTGTTTTTTTTTTTCCATCTTCTCTCGACTCAAACCCGTTAGCTGTGCCCAGATAATGGTGGGTAGAACCGGGCTGGTTCCCATTTAGAGACAGTGGCTGGCTCCAGCCTCTAATTCACAGTGGGGGAAACAAATTGCTCTGGTCTCTGTCTCTGCTCGAGGCCAGTTTACTTCATGCTACGCAGGCTCTGCCATTCTTTTCCTTGCGTGTGTCGTCCTTCCAACTATTTCAAACACTTCTGAGGGCCATTACCATGGGCTGGGTGGAAGGGGCGGGGCTGTTTGGCTGCATGGTTGGGCGAAAATGAGTCCCTAAAAACTGTTTAATGGCATATGTACACATACAGCACTATATCATTCTCCTTCACTAATACACTGTGTTTAACACACACACATGCCCAAGGACACACACACACACACACACACACACACCGCACACACACACACACACACATAAGCACACACACACACACACACATGCCCAAGCATACACACACACACACACACACCCACACAAGCACACACACACACACACACAAGCACCCACACACACACCCACACAAGCACACACACACACACACACACACACACAAGCACACACACACACACACACACACACACCTCTAAGCAAAGTGGTGTCTCTAAAATCGTGGTCAAAGTGTCACTAGGTG
>JAODLL010001645.1:0-12998 GCA_026546735.1 Forbesichthys agassizii
AGAGAGAGAGAGAGAGAGAGAGAGAGAGAGAGAGAGAGAGAGAGAGAGAGAGAGAGAGAGAGAGAGAGCAGGGAAAAACAGCTGATGACTTCTTTTCTTGGATTGTAATGAAACATAGTGTGAGCATAGAGTATTTATTGTCAGTGAGTCTGCAGCAAAGCAGTTTCACAGCTCGTTCACACATGAGCGGTGAAACTGCTTGCCGTCCCGCTAGTGCGTTTTGAATGCCGCCCCGCTTCTATAAGCGAAGCCGCGAGGGATCTTCGGGTCAAATTGACCGTACGATTTTATTAAAGACATACATAATAGGTTTTTTTATTTTACATCATGTTCTTCACATGCAATAAGTTAAGGCAGTGGAGTTGGTTGAAAAACATTATCCTTATATTATTTTTCTTTTATAGAAAATTTGAGAGAACACCACACAAACCACACTACCACATAAACAATAATTAGACTACTATTAGACAATAGTCTACTACGATTTCGTAGTAGTATATTTGTAAACGTCTGCCAGTGTCATGTATTTCATTTGAGAATTATAACACCTTTTAGGTTAACTTTAAGGATGATAACAGCTTTAGGCTAAATACATTAGTAATGTGTTCCACTGAAACAAAAAAATCTACCTGGAAAGCACCAACGATCGCGAAAAGGGGAGTGTCAAATCCTAATTGGCCTTCCCACTTGACGAGTGAAAAACTTCATTAAGCTATACAAATGCCAATGCAGCCAACCTGTGTGCCGGAGTCGTGCTCCAGGGTACACTGCAGAAGAAACCCAGGAGTCCTTTAAAGTTAAACTGATTTAAAGGACCATGACAGGAAAACACTGGGGATACGGACAGGAAAATGGTAAGAACTAGGATACTGTAAATAGCTTGATCTGAACTTTGCCCGCATTAAATCAAGATTGACTCAAAATATTGCCGGTGTGTGGACATCAGGTATCAGCATGCTAAATTAAGAATCTTTGTTGACATCCTAATGCCACGATTAGCCCCATTTTAGGATGCCCTCTTGCAATACTGCCAGGTTTACTGCTGTGGTTATGCATAGTAAATAGATTGGTTTGAAACAGTCACACTTGCAATGCGCCTTCTGTGGGAGCTGGGCTCTTCAGGACAGATATTGGCTTTACAATAGGTCTATCATATCTCAGGTGGGTTGCTTGCTGCCCAACACTATTCTGGTCAAAGTTAACAATAGGCTAACGTTGTTACACATGCCTTTTGTTTCCCATGTCTATAACATGCTGGTGATGGTCTTTTTGTATTAAAGGTCCATCTGTATGGCATAAAGACTATCCCATTGCTCAGGGAAACCGTCAGTCTCCTATCGACATCCCTCATCAAACATTTTATGATGACAGTCTTCAACCAATTGTATTGGGCTATGACCAATGTTCCTCAATTAGCATTGCCAACAATGGACACTCTGTGGTTGTGGAATTTGATGATTCGGATGACAGATCTGGTAAGTGTGTGAATTTTTTATATTTGTATATATTTTACTATTCATAAATTAAACTGAAATTGCTGACTTAAAATTTTAATGACAATGAACACTGACATGTCAATGCTTTCTCCTGCAAAATTTTCATTTATTTTATTGGATCAGCAAATGACATCAAATTTAACATTCAAATATTACATTCAAATTAACGGCCACAGTTTGTTTACTAAAATACACACATTTGCATAAGCTAACCAATGATGATGTGACTGTGACCTCTAAACCATAGAAACGTTATTGACTGACATGTTGACAGGAACGTTGTTGATATAGCTTTTGTACTGTAGTCCAAGATCTGATGGATTACAAATCAGGGATAACATGTGTGTGCACTGAATATATGTTTGAAAGGTGAGCTTAGCTAGATCATTTTCAGGAGATGTCTGACTAACCCTGAGGACTAGACCCAACCCTTTGATTATGCTGGAGGAAAGCAAAGCTAGCAGTTAAATGAATGAGTGTCTGTCTGCTAGAGCAGATGTACTGTATAATAACGCAAAGTGATCTCCATGCTTATTATGTCCTGCTTTATCCATGGGTGGATCTGTGTCAGCAACCCTGTCATTACATCTATGATCAGCTTAGTTAGGCTATCACAACAACAAGCAAATACAGTATACCTTTAAAAATGAGGTCTATGATGGAATATAGTTTAGTTGTTTGTTCATTAAGGACAGTACTTTCATGTATGGATTTGAGTCAACTTTCCATGTGTGGAATACAGCCAGCACCCTAGTGTGATGTGTCATCACTGTTCAAGTTCAAGTTCAACCCTTTATTTTGTCCCCATGGGGCAATTAGGTTTGCAGAAAGTACCACATGACATACACAAAGTTGAGCGAATGATTGTAAACATTTCTAAATAAAAAGAAATCACCCAGATGATAGTTAAGGTATGAGTAAAAACGATATTTAAAATATAAATAAATAAATGTATAAAAAAAGACAAATTTAAAATGAGAGTAAAACTGTACGGACCACATCACATCAACAATAAAATAAGAAATAGAATAGCAATCGTCAGCGTCATCATCGTCACCACCACTACCAGAATTGTGACAACGAATCAGAAGATAAGATAAAGAGCTACTGGTTTTAACCAGCTTCAGGATCTGGTTACTTTGGCATAAAGCAGCATTTTTTCTCAAGGTTGTTTTCCTCTGTCAAAATGTTGTCTTGATAAGAACAGATAGGTACAGGTTCTCCTGAACTGTTTCTTCTCTTCATAACATCACATCGGAGAGTAATCATCAATTGTCATACACTTTATTTATTTGAAGTAGGCTAATACATTAACCTAAACATTTTTTATTTATTTAACTGTTTGTCCCCTGAATACCCTTTAACTTGTCAATGTTAACATTTTGCTAATCTGACATTGCTTGCCAGACAGCCAAACCTAATTAGTTGTTATTATTTAAAGATTTTTTATTTTATTTTTTTATGACAAGAAAGAAATACTATAAATAATATCCAGAAAATATTTATATCCACGAAGGCATGTGTAAAATACTTTACAGTATCAGTTGGCCTCAACTATTAGTGTCTGACTGAAGATAAGTCCTGGGTGCACTAATTGAGTGAGTGCATGTGATCTGCATTTGCTTGTACTCTGTATGTCTCTGCTTTGACAGGTGACACACCCATTGATGAAAATGTGCAGGTACCATGTGTCCTGCTGTGGTTTCACACTGCATTTTTTTGCATGATGCCACATTATGTCCTTTTGGCATAGGACGGAAAGCCACTTACCCACAGGAATAGGATGTGTGCTGTCTGAATTTGTGTGCATGTACATGCTCTAGAACTATCCTCTCTTGTCTACTCCAGTAATTAATGGTGGTCCTCTGAACAGCGCGTACAGATTAAGGCAGTTCCACTTCCACTGGGGTGGTAAAGGCAATCATGGCTCTGAGCATACTGTTGCAGGGAAAAGCTACGCCTCTGAGGTCGGTCTCTCTGATTACACCGTATCTATAGCTTTGCTTTCATTTCTATTCTCAAATGATGCCCACATTGCAATACTCCCCCTAGTTGTAAAACATGGCATAGAACATCCGAATCTATAGGTTAATCCAAAGGAGAGGTCAGATGACATGGATGCAGTTTTTATTGTTAGACATTCCTCTTAGTGGCATGAATGGCTTGACTCAGATGAGCCTGTCTGTATTCATGGTCTCTCTTTCCAGCTTCATTTAGTACACTGGAATGCCGTTAAGTATAAGACGTTTGCAGAGGCAGCGACAGCCTCTGATGGTCTTGCTGTCCTTGGCATCTTTCTACAGGTAAAGTGGTTTCTATTCAGTGATATTTACACGACCATGTCCCATACACAGGTGTAAATTATGTGTCTCCTGTTGGACTGTGGACCTGTTAGATGCGGTTGTATGGCCATAAAGCTTACTGGTGTGGCCTTCTTACAAGTAATGGCTTTCTATTGTTCTAGGTGATGCCATATCTGCAGTGCACTTTTTAAATTTTGTTTAGATATTCTTATTTTAATAGTGGTTTGTCTGAAAGAATTAAGAGTGGTTTGTTTTCTTCAAACTTAGATGTATTCGAAGGCAGGTCCTACTATTTGGTCCGTTTTAGTCATTAAACGTTGTAATCGGGTCTTTAATAATCATTGTAAAACTATTAAAGACCCATCTTTTTTAAGGCTTTTAACCTATAGTTATGTTTTACTGTATATTTGTTTGAATTTTAATGTACTGTAAGAATTCCTTGAGTCCTGGGAAAGGCGTCCGCCAAATAAAATATTTATTTAATCACAATCATTTCCAAATAGTTTACTTTTCTATATATTTATTTTTATACTATATATTAATCATAGGGATCAGTAGTTCCCCATTTTGAAGGTTATAAAAATTGATTTCTGCACACACACACACACACACACACACACACAGAGGGATCAGTAGTTCCCTATTTTGAAGGTTATAAAAATGAATTTCTGCAAATAAGGTTGTTCTGTTGTTAGACTGGCGATGAGCACCGATGGCTCCACAAGATAACGGATGCTCTCTACACAGTGAAGTTTAAGGTGATTAATCCTTCATGGTTAGTATATGATTTTATTACCATTCACTCTTATCTGCTTTATGATTGCTCTCACGGTGTTGCGTTATTGCAGGGTAGTGTTGTAGATTTCAAAGGCTTCAACCCCAAGTGCCTCCTACCCAGTAGTCTACACTTCTGGACCTACCTAGGATCCCTGACCACACCGCCTCTCTATGAGAGTGTCATTTGGATTGTCCTGAAGGAACCAATCGTAGTGTCTGACAGACAAGTGAGTCCTGGAAACCTGACAGAGCGCCTGAATTTATCCAATAATAGTCGTCATTATACAGTATGTCTTATGGCAGCTCAGTACTTTGTTAATTACTTCATAAAACCTGTTATGGGGGGGGTTATTTCTCTCTACTACTATATACCCAAATATAAAGTTTTTCAAATATAACAAGCATTTAAAATATCCCCTACTAAATACAGCGTGGTGGCAATAGAATCGGAAGGAATCAGGAAGCTTGGCTGAGCTTTTACGAGCGTGTGCTTAATGCCATGTTCTGAGCATTGTTTGCATAACCACGTTGCTAGCATTGCTGGTGAGATGGGTGGGGGTGTAAGCTATATGCGACTGGCCTCAGCGCATTGGGCTCCAAGCCTTTGAGCCCATCCATCTGATTATCCTGATGGCTGGGAAGGCACATCTGTTATGCAGGGCTTTAACTGAAAATATCTTTCACAGAGACACATCAGGGAAAAGCATGTAATGGGGTATTTTGTTTTTCTCCCCATCTAAAACACAGAAGGTTCAAGATGTTTAGGAAGTGAAGCAGTGGGCTTCTTTTAAAAAAAAAAAAGTTTGTAATATTGTTTAAAACAAAATGACTCTCTTTTAAACTCTTCTCACAATGCAGATGGGCAAGTTCCGAATGCTTCAGTTCCACGGAGAGGACGATGATCAGAGGGAACGCATGGAGAACAACTTCAGGTCCCCTCAGCCACTGAAAGGCAGGAGAGTGCGAGCTTCCTTCCAGGGACGCGACTGAGCATTTTAGGATGAACAGTCACACTTAACAGAGATTTGCACCCAAATATATGGTGCCATGTGTCTGTGTTCCACCTCCTTAAAACCATTCCTGGGCTGTTTTACTGAAAACATTTTTGCATGTAACTTATCACTGTCAATACATTCCTATTTATGTCACCGTCGTCAGTTTGTATTGGCAGCTAGAGGAGCATTTGTTTGTTCAGTAGCCTTTAGCAATGAATTTGGTAAAAGTGTGTGTTTTATAATGTACTGTGCTATTTGCAAATATATTATGAAGTATATTAAAATATGAATTTGCTATGTATACTGCATGTACATGTTCCTCCCTGTCTGTGTCCCAGTAAAATCAAAATCCAGTGTTTCCTATTCCTATCTGGATACTTATAGTATAATATGTTGCTTTGCTCAGACTAGTCGGTCTTAGATGGTAAATGGACTGCATTTACACACACGCACGCACACAGGTCAACACCGGGGTTGGAACCCATGACCTTCCTGCTGGGAGTTTAACACCCAGACCACTAGACCATCTTGCCCCTATTGACATTGATAAGATATTGGGGGGAAGGATTGTTATTACTGGCCACTTTGTCATGTCAATCTTATGCGTATGTAATTTATGCGTATGTTAGTGTTAATTTGCGTGATACTATTTCCTTAATTTAAACAGGATGTTCTTAGCGCAGGCCCACTGTAAAGGGAAAGTGGATTAGTGTGGCAAAAGTAAAAATATTATGTATTTTGTAATATGTTTAATGTGAAATAAAGTTTTTACTGTATTCAAAACAAATTTTTCACAACAATGACAACAATTCCAATGTGAATACAGGCTTCACATTGGTCAATAGCCTGGAGACTAAATCAGGCACATCATTGTCAATAATTTACCACTAGCGAGTAGTGAAAATGTTTAGGACTAAGGCTCTGTTTGCTGAGGAGCACAAATGCAGTTATGTACAGACGTTCCAAGCAAGATCAACATCCACGCACACGTTTACCTATCTTTCTAAGAGACTTTAAGACCTTTGCAGCAATACAGAATCGTAGCATGTATGTGATTTTATATATATATATATATATATATATATATATATATATGGTTCATATGCGATGGGATTTGTTAAAGCAGGGAGCAGCTCATAAAGTGGTGCTTAGACTATATTGTCGAATTAGACTTCTAAGCATCTAGTGTAGAGGTTTTCTTTCTAATTAGATCCTACTGTAGAACTACTATTCCCCCCAACGCACACACATACTGTATGTATATATATATATATATATATATATATATATATATATAAATGCATACTGTTTGTAATCACTAGTGCTTAATGTCTTTTTAATGACAGTATCATGAGAGCATTTTTTAAACATTTATTTAGATATTGGATACAGTAGTGTACTGTATATTGTATTTGTGTACTTTGGATAATTCGTCACTAGATGGCAGCATCTCCTCTGTATTTATATCAGATGAATGGAGAGGTCTCCATGTATGGCTGTAGGAAATTCAACATATTTGACTAAAGCTCCAATTCAGGCAAGCAGCAGGTACACACAAAATGTATAGCAAACAGCCAATGTCTTTATTATCCATTTAATTAGAGATTTGGTTTAATATGGATATGTATGTGTCAAAGAAAGCCTGACATGAGGTAATTATTAGTCTGTCGCATCCATGTGACCCTAACAATGACTATGCAGATGATTTATTTTTCTGGCATTTGACTAACATAGGATGACTCATGAGCTTGTATTACATGGGTTGATTTCCATTTTACTGCTGAGGACAATGGAAAAAAAAAACATTTTTGCAGGTTAATGAATAAATATTGAATGTGTGTGTGTGTGCGTGTGTGCGTGAGTGAAGTATATTTAAACACATATCCTGAAACAAGCCTCCCATAATAGCTACCAGGGAGCTCTACTGAGGCTAACGATACCTGAGCAAGCACACGATCCACAGCCACAATGAATGTGGCGTGTAATAAGAGACCACAATAGGACCTCCTAAATAGATTTAGTCCAGTGTATTTTGGGCACCAAGATATTTATCTGCTTGTTCTGCTATTTTTCTGTCAGACACAGCGACATCTAAACAACTTGGGAAAGATGAACTCACAGTGTAGTGTCTGATACTCATTTAGGCTCACTTGACACCATCGAGTGCCTGTTGATTTGATTGTTTAATGAGTGAATTTCATTTGAACAGAACACCCACAGTACATTATATTCTATATAGTATACCATAAATACTGTAATATTTTCTAGTGAATGCAGTAAAATAAGCACTGATCTTAAATCATATTACGGTACTGTACCTTTCTGTACTGTCAAGGACAGCGACTATCTGACATCAGGTGACATGTGGCCGTTACCATGGATACAAACAGTACATGTAACACAACACACATCTGAGGCCAACTCATATCTCCCCTACTTCTCTATGAGCCAGTGATCTATCGCTGTCACCCTGTCATAAAATAAACCCTACTATAAAAATATCTCACGCCTCCACCAGAGTATCCCTTCACAAACACGTGCGTGCGTGTGTGTGTGTGTGTGTGTGTGTGTGTGTGTGCGTGCGTGCATGTGTGTGTGTGACAATGGGTCACATGTAAAACATGCATGCATGTATGTATTGGTCTCATGCTCTCCATCCGATCTCATTTTACTCAGCATGCATCAGAAGACAGGCTAGTTCTATGGCTAGGACGCTGATGCTTAGCCTCACATCAGCCCTGGTTTTGGTTTCCTTAGCAACCTCATACAATATATACACACATTTAATCATTTTCAGAAAACACACCGCAAAGGACTCAGGAATCACACAGTAACTCCCCCAATGCAATACCTGCAATTGTTTTAGCATAATGAGAAATACAGTCACAAAAAACAATCAGAGATGACAATGACTTTGCTTTGGTGAGAGGATTTATGACAAGGACATTATAGGATTGATTATCTGGTCTGTTATGTTTAAACATGGTGTGCCTCGACCTATTTATACTTGACTGTTAAAACACACTTAATAACACTTGAATCTGCAATATTTCTCAAGAGAAAACATATCTTTGTGCATGTGTGCGTGTGTGTTTGTGAGAGAGAGAGAGAGAGAGAGAGAGAGAGAGAGAGAGAGAGAGAGAGAGAGAGAGAAAGAGAGAGAGAGTGCAAAGACACCCTTGCACTTTGTGCATTCGTCATTTGGCTCTGACATCCACATATCCCGCTCAATTTTAGTCACAAATGTAAAACACATGGAGAAGCTATTGCCCCTGAGGATGCCCGTGTGGGGTTACCTACCCGGAACACCGTGGCATGCCTTGGCATGGACTGAAGATGTCTTCAGGGAACCTCAGCAGGACTGCAGTGACCCTTACTTAAAAAAAAACAGTGACTCGCTGTTTTTGTGGGATCTCTATAGCAACACTACATCAGGACTACATCAATATTTGAACACTCCCTATTCCTTTCATACGCGTCTGTTTAAAATCACTGTCATTGACGAGTGACTTGCTAACTTTAAAGGCATATTACATTGCTTTCTGTCGGACAGGATGTTGAGGAAAAGGAGGAAAAGTTTATCTTGTGTCTTTCTTTCAGCTGAAGTTGTTATGAGTAGTATGTGATAATAAAAAGGTCTACCGGTAGTACAGTTATGTATATTTCACCAAATATAAGATAGACAGGTTTGAGCTGAAACAAATATTACAAAATCATTCCATTGCCTATATCTTCAACCTTAATTAATGCAGATATTGAAATTAAAATGTGACAAATTACAAAATCATTCCATTGCCTGTATCTTCAACCTTAATTAATGCAGATATTGAAATTAAAATGTGACTCAGCCACAAATGCACCCAATGGCAATATGACACACATTTTACAATCTAGAAGTAATAAATTAAACAAAAAAACAAAAACATATAGTAGATACCTACTATGTTTTTGTTTTTTGTAGTTTTTTGTAGTTAAACAATCTTATAAAATAATTCAAGTTTTTGTATAATGTTTTTAACAATAAGACCCACCAATGACTGCCAGTGCTTAGAGGATTTCTGTCTAGCTGGGATGGTTCCAGCAGACCACAGGCCAATGGCCGGTATGTCATCACTGCCACATCTGCTATCTTCTTCAACTCCAACAGGCCAGAGCCAACAACACGTTCAAGTCAGAAGGGTCAGTCATGTACCCAGAGTAACATCACAAGTTTCCAAGACCTCTATCCCCCAAACTCACAAGGTCAAAAATAGACCCAGCTATAGCCTTTTATAAACCAGAGTGTTTCTAAATTAAACTTGGCTGAAGCCTAGCCGCCCTATCTTTAGCTTTATTTATGTCCTGGTGTTGACAGCATCACTTGCACATGCTTTCCAGTCACCCTCAACAACATGTCACATGTTTGGCAGGCCCAAAACTTCGGACACTGGAAAACACCATCGAGTAACGGTCGTCTACAGTAGGTCTGGCTAGACCAGTCCAGCTAGCATCCTGTACATTAACAAACTGCCTATAGCAGCTGCTGTTTTAACGGCTCGATGGCTCTTTCCCCTAGATTCTTTCCATCCACTTAGTGTTTATGGGGTTTTCTTCTGATCAGAGATAGTAAGTCCATTAATATAAATAGTTGATTGGCAGACTTACAGCTCTCACATCACATGAGCTGTTGTTGCATGCCATATAGTGTTTATAACGCTGAAAGATCCTAGAACAGCACGATTAGATTGAACTGTAGCTTACTTGTAACAAGGTGCAGATCATAACTGAATGGAATTACAGTAATTGTAGGGACCCTGTTCTACTAAAAGTGACCTGAAGATTGACCTACTGACCTACAAATGACTAGCATGTACAAGTTAGTTATGTTAGCTAGTTATAGTCAAAGTAATTTATAAGAAATATGATATTACCCTGGCTGTCAGCATCTCATTTCATTACTTGCTACATATGAGTCAATTGTCATTGCTGTGGTTACAATTTATAAGTGGGCGAGTGAAAAGACTGTCAAACCTTCTGCGAGGGATAACGCTGGATTTGCATGAGCTCTGACAGTCAGCAGCTGACAGGCTAAACTTCCAACATACTGGGGCCAACTGAACACCTAAGATAAACATCTAAACCCAAAAGCCCATGGGGGAGTACAGTATAATATCTGAGCCATTACTTCACACAGGCGATATTGTACACACAATGTGTACCGTCTGAGGCAGGCTTATTAGCTGAGCCTGTATGTGTTAAAGGCATATTTGCAGCAAAGGATCCCAGTCAGTTTGAAAGTGCTTTTACAACCTAATGAATGCAGTGTAAAGTAGATGTTTCATTTTTTTTTGCCTTGTTTTTCCACTTTCTCAATGCTGTTTCTCTATATATGTTCTCTATCTAATCTTCATATACTGGGTTTGTGCTTCTTCAACCAGCTGTTGCAGCGTGCCCACAAAAGCTTACAGTAAATATCACTCACCCTTTTCTGTAGAGACAGTAGTGGATGACCGGGCGTGTGTCTGAGGGTGTGTGCTTGTGTGTGTGCGTGTGTGCGTGTGCGTGTGTGTGTGTGTGTGGGGGGGGGGGGTCGTACCACGAGTGACTTATGCCTGCTGACAAAGCCAGCCGTCCAGAACCTTCAGAACTGTGGGAGCAAGCGTGTTGTGTGTTGTGTGAGTAACAGTTGCTCAGGCACTGTGTCTGGTTGACACAATGGCTCTAACAAAGTACAGTGAGTGTGTCTGGTGCTTTATGTGTGTGGGTATGTGTGATATGTGTCTGTGTATGCACGTAGAGGGCTGTGTGGGTGAAGGATGTGTGTGTGGTCTGCAAAATGGTCAAGTGTGTATGTGCAAGGACGTGTAGGGGCATGTGACCATGTCCGTGTGGGTTGTTGATGATCGGCCTGTGTGGACGTGTGGTGCAGCTACTGTATGTGTGGCAGAGGGTGTTGGGTGTATGGTTCATGGGACTTATTAGATTTGGGACAGGTGTGGGTAATTGGGGTAATTACCTGTCTTCATACAGTAAAAGCAGGGAAATAGAGCAGACCAGGGGAATTCCATAACGAGGAAGGGAAATGGGAACCCTTTTGAATGACATGTACCTTTTTTATGCTTAGATATTCTGAATCAACAGCACAGATGCTAATATCTGCCAGAAAAATACTGCTTATAGTGGGTTGGGTTGTGTGGTGACGTGGTACTTGTCACAGCCTTCTTGACTGGCACCCCAAACAAAGCCATTATTCAAAATGTGAAGGTGAAGCCTATTACTTGAATACATAATATAACCGTCATGCTTCTATTGTGAAGAACTAAAAAAAACAATTTTATCATCAGAAACAGCTCTGTTTCCATGAGAACTGGCCACTGCAAATTACCTTTGACAAGAATCTTCAAATCAAATTGGATTTGTATCTTTCTCTTGCTTCCCCAGTATTCAATCATATTGCTTGCCTTGCAGTTATTGGCTGTCCTAATGCTATACAGTCCCATTACATGTACTGTATGGTTCCACAATTGTTTTTCGTGTTTTCATGCCACCCAACTGCATTTCTGACTCTGTTTGCAGTTCAAATACCTCCCCTACACTATAAAAAGCCTGTTATTGGTCATCAAGCAAATACAGAGACACTTATCCATGCTTTCATTACCTCCAGGATTGATTACTGTAGCGCTTTGCTTTCTGGTCTTCCAAAAAAGACAACATCTAAACTGCAGCTGCTCCAAAACTCAGCTGCAGGTCTTTTGACTAAGACCAGAAAGAGAGCTCACATTACACCTATACTAAAATCTCTGCATTGGCTTCCTGTTCATTTCAGAATTTATTTTAAGATCCTTTTACTAGTTTTTAAGTCACTTAATGGTATTGGTCCAGAATATTTAACACAGTTGCTATTATCATACGATCCTACTAGAACCCTCAGGTCCTCTGGTAGAGGCTTTTTAATTATCCCCAAAGCCTCAACTAAAACTGATGGCGAAGCTTCCTTTCAATATTATGGTCCACGTCTATAGAACACTCTTCCTGAGGACCTGAGGGCAGCTGAAAATGTGTACATGTTTAAAGCTAAACTAAAGACCTACATATTCAACCAGGCTTTTAACTGAACTGTATGGACTGTACTCATTTTATTTTATGTATTAGTTAATTTATTTTAAACTTCATATATTTTTACTATTGACCTTTTAAATGTGCATTTATTTATTTATGAATATATTTTAATTTTTTTTAATTTATTTTTTTTAACCCCCATGAACAACTCACTAAGAGAAGGAGTTACCCTGCCCGGAGGAAGCCCGGGGCCCCCATCTGGAGCCAAGCCCAGAGGGAGGGCTCATCGGCGAGCGCCTGATGGCTGGGTTCGCCACGGAGCCCAGTCGGGCACAGCCCGAAAAAGCAACGTGGCACCTCCATCTCCATCCTATGGGCCCACCACTCGT
>JAODLL010001646.1:0-12998 GCA_026546735.1 Forbesichthys agassizii
TAAAGTTTAATGAAACTACTTTAGTTGTTTAGACGTGTTTAGGGCGGGGCGCGTGGGTGGGTGGAGGATAACGTTGTTTGGCTCGGCAACAAGTGGAGGTCCGACCGTTCCTATTAACGGTCTGTGCTGTGCAGAAGCAAACTGCTCTCTCCAGCTCGACTTCCATGTTCGTGTTCTCCCCCGTGTCCTGCAATTATAATTGATGCGCTGCGCATATTGTTGAGACTTGGACTGCACCATTCTCTTCTCTTCACCGGGGAGGATGTAATCCGATCCCTGTGCCGAAGCCTTCCGAGGAGGGCACGGCTCTGAGCTCATGACGATCTTGCTCACTCCTCCCCTTTCTTCCGACTGCTGCTGCTGCCTTTCTCCTCAACTCTCTTTTCTATGCTCGCTCGGTATTCTCACGCAGTCCATTGAGGCCGTCGGTGGCGCAGGACTTGTGTGGTTGTTGCATAGCAGGCTATTACGCGTTTCATTTTACGTGACACGGCAGAGATTTCCTTACCGGGATTCTACCGTACGCACACCAACCCGGTGACGTGCCCGAGCATGTTCACATCAGTGATAGCGGCGGATTTACCTGAGAGTACCCTACCTTCGCACGGTCAGAGAACGTTATTCAGCACGCAGAGATATTTGGACTCGTACGTTTTTCACTGAGAGAACCACACGGGATTGCAAAGATGGGGTTCTACGGCACTTTAAAGATGATCTTCTATAAAGTGAGTAGGGTTTCTTGTCGATGTGCAGTGTCATCCTCTTCATAATCTATTCGGTCAGTAAATTCATAACGCAACGTATGAGAAATATGTTCCCTGTCCTGTCGTTATTTTGGACGCGCCTCTTAGCAGCAGATTGTATTGCCACTGCAGAGGGACCGTCATGCAGACCGTTGGAAATACTGATTTAATTACCAATCGATCTTCACGTTATATCGTTAGTTCCCCCGCTGTGATTTTACCCGTCTAAATAGGCTATTCGCACAGATAATAGAACTGCGGTTGACTATTTAATTATTGCGACGTGTTAATAGCCTAGGTTAGGCCACTACAATCGGTGGGTCTGCTGTCATAGTTTTGGTACGGTTTTTTATAATTCTGGTGAAATACGCACCTAGTCTACTTTATCTGATATCTAACATGTTTTATTTCCCTATCCACCTCACTTTGAATGAATGGGCCATGTATTTACAGTAGGCCTACACGTAAATGGTAACGATGTGCTACTGTTAACCTTTCCTTGCTCAAAACGCAGATCACGTTACTGCAGTTAAGGAATGATGCGCACAAAAATCCAGACCTCATAACTAGGGACAACAATGTCACATCCTCCTAATCCACTTGCAGTTTACACAGATATATGCCTCACCATAATGCATTTATTACAATGTAGACTGCTGTGGTTCATATAGATCTAGTTGCTTAAAAGGGAGTAACCTGTTCTTGACATCCTGCATTCTTCAGAGGTTTCAACTACAAATAATAAGGTCACTGTGTCACTATGCGAGAACATTTACTCAAGCACCATTTTTATTGTATGCTGGATTAAGAGTTATGCAAAAATTCTAAGAAATGTGTAATGTATCTAAAAGGATTGGATGATCCCAAAAGTGTAGCCTATTAAAAGGGGACCACCATTTAAAAAAAAAAAATATATTCTTTGGACCAATGTGACATTTGGTGTACTAAATCTTGTTTTAAACCTAGTCATTAATCAGTGTCTGTATCAGCAATATAGTACACCCACATCACCCAGTATTTCTGTGCAAGTCTTTTAAAAATGATCCTGCCCCTCCCATATCTACCACAGTGGCACAGAAAAAGCATTCATATGCATACATTGAAACTGAATGGTAGTTACATTGACTAGATGGTGTATGGAAATGTATTAATCACTTAAATCTGCCAAACCAGGGGTTGTTTGTTGACACACAATTATATCCGTGTTCTGCGGGGGAGAATCACTTTAGTTATTCATATTTATGATGTACATAGGTTTATAAAACCTATTGTAAAATCATTAGTTCAAGTAGTCACTATGCTTCAGTAGTAATGTTATTGCTGAATATATTTGAATTTTGTATTTACTTGTGCCAGTTCTAGAGGTAGGTCATAGTATATATTGTAACAAAATGTATAGATTGATAAGACTACCGCCTTCAAAATATGTTTCAGTTGCTGCAACTGTCTTCACCTGTGCAGCTAGACCAGGACAGTGTCTCATTATTGGTTTCCCTCGCTGTCTCTTGTTACCTTTCCCAGGCTGAAACATCAGTGGCGAGTTACTTTACTTATTGCCGTAGGAGGCTTCCTCTTTACCTTCTGTCTCGCATGTACGAGTGCGCGCACACACGCACACTCTTAGCATAAGTCTGACTGCCATTGCGGTGAGATCACAGCTGGGAGAAGAAGAGGGTTTGGAGAATAAGATCTCACCAAACAAGAATATTGTCTAGAATTCCCCGTTCACTCCCCTTAATGGTCAGCCTGAGCTCTGTGGCCTGGCATATTCTTTTTTTTTTTTTTCTCATTTTCATTTTCTTTTCTTTTTTTCTTTTCTTTTTTTCTTTCTTTTTTTTACTGTTTTCTCAGCTGTAATTGGATGGAATGTTCTACTCTTTTCTGTCACATTTTAATGGGGTCCACAATAAACCCTTTTGGTTTTTTAGGTAATTTAGCAACTGCTTTTATCCAAAGCAACATACAATGAGTAGCGTACATTTACAGCTATTCTCTGGTTCACAGTCCGGGCTCATCATATTTTTGTGGCTGTTCTCTAATGTAATAGGCCTACAGCTTTTATCTGGGAATATTGTCTTTGTTGTTCACTACAAGGGTTTTTAGGTACTGCTAGCCAAACCTTCCCAAAGCTGCCAGTTTTCATTTCTCTTAAGGTAGTTTGCCACTCCTTAGTCACAGCACAATGGCCTGGGGAAATTCAGCATGTATTCATAGAGCTTTGCTAACCTCTTTATGATGTTAGTGCTCCTAGTTAATTACTTATCTAATAAATTAATTAATTAATTGAGGAGTTGTCTTGATTTTTACATGTGGCTGTAGGGCAGCCTTTAAACAGTATATCAGTTTGTTGGTAATGTCCATGTAAAATAACATTGTTAACTAAATACATCACGTTCTGTACTGCTTGACACAGTGCAGGCTATTCTGGACACCGGTTGTGGTCAAGACAATGTGGGGAAAGAAAAAACTAAGATTACCAGGCTCCATGCCCGTGCACACACCAGACAGAACCTTTAATCTAAAGGAGATAAATGAATCATGTCACTCTAACAATACATCAAATGGACAAGGAAATAAACCATCAAGGTTGTATCACAATTGTTCCTACCATGC
Organism: Forbesichthys agassizii; assembly: GCA_026546735.1. Taxonomy (NCBI): domain Eukaryota; kingdom Metazoa; phylum Chordata; class Actinopteri; order Percopsiformes; family Amblyopsidae; genus Forbesichthys; species Forbesichthys agassizii. The sequence continues at coordinate 3,357 of JAODLL010001646.1, forward strand.
AGATAAAATTAAATGGATGTTGTCTTGGGCTCATTGTTTTTAGCCGGCTGTATAATTGCTGGGCCCTTGAATCGACAAGAACATTTTCTATATAGGTTTTCTCACACCAAACTACATTCATAAATGGATGTTGCGAACTAAATTGTGCAAACATGAATTTCGATGTCCTACACAGTAGGCTAAACAAAGCAAAATATTTAGAAATTGTATAAAAAGTAAATACAATTTGCTCTACTTTTAAACATTTGTAGATTACATTGTCCAAACCCAACTGCACTTTTTGGGATAGCTATTTGTTGCCTATGAAAACATTCTATATTTTAAAATCATCAGCCAGATATTCAGTTAATGGAAAGGGCATTATTTTATGCCTGCGCTTCTGAATTTAGTTTAGTTTAAATTGAAACGAGGATCTAGTCTTTGGCATGGCAATGGGCGTGTGATTATGTGGATATGTACATGTTAACTCATGTACACACTCATCTGTGATTGTCCATAATGGAATGTAGCTAGACTAAAAGTCAGCAGTGTTTAAATACACCACAGCACCTCTTTTGTATCCCGCTAGCTGTTATATCAATTCTGATGACAGAAGTGGCATTTTGATTTAATTAGCAACAGAGCACATTAGCTATGTCTATATTTAGATTTAATGTCATTTTAATATGTTGACACATATGTTGCTTGGTTAGAAGTTTTTGGAATAGTTAATTCCTTAGTGTAGAAGAATTAAGATGATGTAGGTGTACTTTTGTTTTGCGATCAAAGTTCAATACCTTGGGGTATGCTGACATCAAACCCAGTCTTAAGGGCTTGCTTCTCATGAGCAGACTTGTCAATTTAGAGAGTGAGATGACTCACGTTTGCCGTATTTGCAGGGAAGTAATCGAGACAGAGAGCCGAGATACATTTGACCAACCAAGCTCTGCATGGCATAACTTGACAAACTAGTATTTACTTTCCCAAAGGATGCAGTTTACCCAGTTCGGTTTAGTGTTTTGGTATAAATGCGGTCTAGTATTTGTCTGTAAATTGTTCCTTTCTCTCCTCTATTTGACTTGCAGATGAAGAGAAAGTTGGACCATGGCCCCGAGGTCCGAACTTTCCCATCTGGAAAAAAGCCCTATAAAGGTCCCGAGTATCCAAGGTAAAGGCACCCACATCTATTTGCATTAAACCACCCTAACTGAACAAAGCAGACATGCCTACCTCTTAGTCCTGTCTCTCTGTATTTGTGTCTCTCTCCCCCCCTCTGTCCCTCTGTGTCTCGCTCTCACATCCCCCACCCCCCCCCACCCCCCCCCATCCCTCTCTCTTTGTCTCCCTGGCCAAATAAGATTGAAGATAATATTTGAAATCAACCTTATCTGGTTGCTTTAAAGTGCATTGCAGATAAAGACATCCTAATATGAAAAGACAACTATAAGATATCAAAGACAGTGATACCATATAGATAAAGGACATGGAAGGAACGGATAGACAGTTTCACGTAATGGTACCTTATATTAGGAACATCCATTTAGCTTAACCCTGCCCGCTTTAGAACCAATACAGTAAAATACAAGAACGGTTTGTGACGATTATCCCGGAAATACTGTCTGGACACTAATCACTTTGTGGGCACTGGGCAGTGTTACCATGTAAATTATCTAATAAAAAATAAAACCATTATAATGTCAGCCCATTTCCCCATTGTATTACTACCAAGGACATAATGGCTGCAGTTTCCATCTGGTTGGTTCCTTGAACTGCCCCTACATTACAAGAGGCCGTGCTGGTGCCCTTTGAAGTCTTGTCCTTGAGATCCTGTTTCTTGTGACAGGGCAGTCTGAAATTGGACATAGATAAACATGCATATGTGGGGCTGGATTGTATGTACTTTGAAGTCTCGATGTGGAGGGAAAAAAAATGGTTTAAGGAAGCCATGTTTGATTATTTCAAATTGTGGTAATTTAACAGGGTGTAAACTGTGTTTACAAACATGTGTCCTATAAGTAAAATACATTGGCTAAAAGGTGTACAACGAGTCAGTGAAATTTAATGTAGTGTTTGAATGCTTAATGCAGCTCAAGTATTTACTTTGACGAAAAGCCAATAAATCAAGCACATTTTGTGTTCTTGTAGTAGGAACGCCTGCAGGTGGTGGTCTACAAACTGCACCTTGGTTAAATAAATGTTCGTCATTCAATAAACTGCATTTTTACATCCACCATACTGTACACCTTTATAATAAGCATCTGCATTAAAGGCATGTACTATATAGTCCTAGCTTTCTTCTTTTAACAGTACACTCCCCTATTGTAGTACAGCTCTCCAGGTTCCCACCCAGCAAGCCAGCTCACTATTTAAAATGCAGCCGTCCATGTAATTGGCTTGCTGTTGTAGGGGAAAGGGTAGGTAAAGGGGTGAGCCACTCAGATATACTCAGATGCATGTGTCGTCATTGGCTCAACCCCCAAGGTTTTTTATTGTAATGTCTGGTATCAACTACAAGAACATTTGGACACATATCCAGAAGTGTATTTCACACCAGTGTATTTAATGACAAACTTAAAATGCTCCGAATATTTCAAGAAAAGGTGGTGGTGTAAACGCAGGTTATGTCATGATATTCTTGGGAATTTTTTTGAGGACGCATAATTGATTATTCCTATGAATCGCAGCCCAACAGGAATTGTCCCATGCCCTGCCACACCCACGACATTTGGCCACATCAGGACAGCAAATAGTCACGGGCAACAGAGACGTCGTATCACCTCTATCCAGCCACCCACGGGTCTCCAGGAATGGCTCCGAACATTTCAGGTGAATTTCCCACTCGAGCATGCCACTGTGTTGTCAGCGTTCTGCTTTCACTCTAGCATACACCCCTCCCCTTCCCCCAATGTTGGCCAACATCTACTTCCCCTTGGCACTCTTTGAGCCCTCAAGAAAGCTCATCAAAAAACAGATGTTGTGCCCAATCAATGTTCACTTAGTCTTAGAGATAATTGCTGCCTTGTTGTTCTGGCCTACCACATTACCATAGCCACTGTAGCGTGGAATTGGTATTAGCCTTACCTGTTCAGGCTAAAGCAAAGTCCCCCAATATCAGTTGTCTGCTATAGCCTTCTGCTTATTCAAGTGGTTAGCCCTTTATGATGCTCTCAAATGCATGTGCGGCTTGAAGCAGTGTGAATCGGTAAGTGGTGCCATGTTTTTTGGGTTCTGAAATGATTGTACCTGTCTGTGCGGTGTGAATTTGCTTTGTTTTTTGACAGTTCATGCTAATCACAATCTGTCGTATTGGATAATAGCTATAGTGCAGTAGTGCTTTATTGTGGTTGTTGAAATGGCATTAAAGGCCAGACTGGGTTTAGTGGGGGAATATGCTGGTTTAAACATCTAGTTATGTTCTGTTGAAATCAAGTTCAGGAATAAATCCTTTTTATCCTAAAGGAAACATTTGTATTTGATTAACACACACTGCAATAAAGCTGCCTTATTTTCACAAGGTTCCGTGTCTGAAGTAACTCTGCGAGTCGTTAATGTAATCTCTAGGGAAATAAACAATAAGAAATGATTGCTTTGCTCTTTGCCTTCAAATTATTGTGTACAAGATAATGGACTTTAAATGCAACAAACAAAAATATCCTTTGGTTTTTCCATGTAGGTTTGTTGCTCAAGGGCTTTTGTCAGTGCGGTCTGTCATTTGCCTGGCCAGATTTCTACACGTCACTAATTCTATATGAAGCTGCTTGTTCACTGATCTAGCAAAAGTTAATTAGCTTTCTGGAGCTTTTCTTAATTATTTTAGAAGGATCTTAGTGTGCTGCTTGAGAGTATGCCCTTCATAGAACAGTAGTGTGTCTTCTTCAAAATGATTTCCATCTGCAGACCAATTGATGTTGACTGTTCTGGCACATTGATTTTTATTGCATTAAGCAGACTAGACCCACATGGTTTATCTTTGGTTTACTGGTTACACATCTAAAGCATCTGTGTGGTGTCAGGTGACCTTAAACCCTGAGCTGCTGCAGTCTGCGTTTCATTTGACAACCCAGGATGTCATATTTAAATACAATCTCAACAGTGTTGAGAGTATTCATTACATTCCTCCATCCAGCCCTATCCTGTAGGCCCTAAAGCACTGGGTTAAAACCTAATTCTAAAATGTTCTTAATTTGAATTTCCACAGGTGGTACTAATGTCTGAGGCTCATTAGATCACACGAACTGATCCTTTAAATAGCCCAGTACTCTGAAAACCCCTAATTATGTTGTTTGCAGTCCATTAATTAACGGGGGGAGCCTTTTTTGATGCTAATATGACTGCAGATATTAATCATCCCTAGTCCCCCGTACATAGAGATGGAAACAGCAGTCATATGATAACTAAGGAGCTCTAGACTGCATTGCCTGAGTCAGCTAACTGTAACTGTCGCAGGGAACCGATGCAACCAACTCCACAGAAAAACGGTGTCTTATTAAACTTTTTAAATGATATGGACTACCTACAGTATCACCCTTGGACAAAAAACATCCCATAAATAAAGACTTAACCCTTTTGATTCTAAAGCATATGGAATTGAACATGTATTCATTTCAACATGAGCGACGACAGCTTGCAGTGTCATTATCCCCATCTCTATTTTACGTCTTCCACGTGTTTTTGTGTTTAGATCAAATTGCGTCTAGTCAGTGGCATATTGGCTGATCTGTCTTCATTGCAGGGAGCAGGGGTTTCTTTGAACCCCTTAATTAGCTCCAGAGCCAGCACCTCTGGCAAGAGCTTTTAACTGCCAGATTACAGGTGCTTTGCGTGCACCACATTTTTCCGTCCCACCCCCGTAATCACAGAGATCTCGGCGCTCCTGCAAAGGAAAAAGGCTTGCTGTGTGCTGCTTGGTTGAGTACGCCGCACCGTCACACACTTGGCTTTAAGTGGCAAGTGAATATTCATCCAGAATAAATCCCCCCACAGAACTGTTGCCATTCTGAAAGAGGTCGCTTCTTGGTGTGCAAATGGCCCTGGAAGCACGTTTGCTGCAGTACGCACAGGTGCCAGACGAGCACCTCCTCCTAAACCAATGTGCTCATGCATGTTACCGACACAGTAGCACACTAGGAGGAAGGATGTGACGTCTTGCGTTCTTTCTAATTTGCTACTATGCTCTGCAGTATCTAAAGCACTGAACACATACAGTTCTGGAGTAAAATCTGGCAAATGTAAGAAAAAGCAGTTCACAGGTTTCTAACATATAGCACCCTGTCCTCTCTCCAGAGCTGGAGTGGCCCAGAGAAACTGCTGGCGCTGGATGAGTTGATTGACAGCTGTGAGCCCACACAAGTCAAGCACATGATGCAGGTGATCGAGCCACAGTTTCAGCGAGACTTCATTTCCCTGTTGCCCAAAGAGGTGAGTTGCCCCTCCCCCCACCCCCACCCCCGCTACATACGGGTACTCGTTTGTGTTTAGTAGTTGGCTAACCATAGCTCACAAGCTACCAAGTATGATGTGCTACTGTGATTATTGCTAATCCCCATCTCTTGCTAGTCCACACAAACTCGGTGCTTTCTTTTTCTCCACAATAAACGATGACGTGCGTGCTTAAACTACTACCAGAACGTACTGTGGCTTCAGTGCACCACAGCAACCGCACAAGGTCACATAAGGGATTCTTTCAAGACAGCCTTGAGCCATCGTGCTCAGCAGCATGCTTATCAGCATGTTTGCACATCTTGCCTTTGTCCGGCAGGTGTAAGGTTCAGGGGGACATGTGGACAGACGGGTTAGGGGAGAGAATGTGCGGTGCAATTTGAGCATAAATGGTGCCGGTAGCAACGCTTGATCTAAAGCCAAGCACTGTGTAGGATGTGAATTTGTTGTCTTTCTCACGTTCCATCCATGACTCCTTTTCATTTTGACAAAGGCTTGCTTTGCCAGGGTAATTAATTTCACGCACGGCAATCCTCTGGGCTTTAGCCGTGGCCTAAAGGTGTAGTGTAACTGCCACCGTGAGCAGGTTGCTCTCTTCAGTTGGTCAACGGCTCTCAATCCACCATTTAAGTGGATCAAAGTGTTTAACTTTGATCCAGGCCTCTCCATTTCAAACCGCCAAGCCCACCTTATTGTCTTCCAACAGCTGGCTCTGTATGTGCTGTCCTTCCTGGAGCCCAAAGACCTCCTGCAGGCAGCGCAGACGTGTCGCTACTGGCGCATCCTGGCTGAAGACAACCTGCTGTGGCGAGAGAAATGCAGGGAAGAAGGTGAGCATCGCAACTCAACGCAGTCAGCGTTTGGAGAAACGGATTAATTTACCCGCCGCAAAATGCGTGCCTGCTTTTAAAATGCACTTTAGCATGAAAAGTTCACGGCTCCCCCCTAGCCTACAGACCTCTCACTATCTTCCCTCCCACCCCCCTCCCCGTTTTACAGGAATTGATGAGCCTTTGCCGCTCAAGAAGAGGAAAATCGTCAAGCCCGGCTTCACCCACAGCCCGTGGAAGAGCGCCTACATCAGGCAACACAGGATAGACACCAACTGGAGGAGAGGAGATCTCAAGTCACCCAAGGTAGCCTTTTAGGTTTAGTCCATTCTGCTAATGTTAATCATCGTCATGACAGCTAGCGCAGCTAGTACCTGATAGCTAGTATAGCTAGTACAGATTTGATAGCAAGTGGCTTTGGTTAAGTATAAGGCTATGAGGTTATAGCTAGGGTTTGGTCCGCCGTTCACAGAATGTAGTTATAGGTGAGCACAAGTTGGCCTAATTCTCACACCATTTAACCAGAGGCTTTTTTTAAACTTCTGCCTATTCAAAGGGAAAAGCATAGCGACAATGTTATTTGATGTGCCCTATATGACATTTCTGCTTTTGTGGTCATTTTGGACACGCTGTGAAGTGAATGTGTGCGCTGGGCTACACATCTTATTTGTGTATGCAACCTGCTGTCATTTGCCGAGTTGGCTTTTTCAACACAGACACGCACAGAGAGAGGTCGCTCTGATAAAAGAGCTGTGTACACCTGCAGCGCTCAGTGGCATTTGCCTCTCATCTCCTCCTCTGTTTAATGTATGAAGTACTTCAGCCTCGTCGTTTTCCACCTCGGCTCTTGACATTTGCACTGTCATTTTTCTGTGCACCCGTCGCTGTGGTTCTCCCCTTATTTCCTCACTTTCTCTCCGCACCTCCCCCCCGCCCGCCCCCTCCTCCAGGTGCTGAAAGGTCACGACGACCATGTCATCACCTGCCTCCAGTTCTGTGGCAACCGCATAGTCAGCGGCTCTGACGACAACACGCTCAAGGTCTGGTCAGCCGTCACAGGAAAGGTAAGAGCCAAGCCCGCCTCCATAACAACCTTCCCCACCACTGCTGTGCTCGACTACCCTATCACCTTTGTACCAGCTAACTAATGCAATGTAGCCACACACTTTTTTTTTTCTATACAGACAGTTAAATGTATCCATTTGGAAAGAAATTTCGAAAGAATCGTTCCACGCCAGGAAAGCACTAAGAACATTGGAAATGTCAAAACATTCCTACTACAGTACAATTTAGCTATTGCAAGCTAAATGTAAGATAATCGCTATTTGTCAAATTCGCCATTCGCATTTCGCTATCTTACTGTTCTCTGTGCGTGTTGATAAACATTTGCCGATACTTCTACGCAGCCCAGGCTCTGTAAATAGCAACATAAACAAAGTGGCCAACACCGCTCACATCAACAAAGCCGTAGTACTACGCTTTGCTTCACAATGTGTTTTGATGTGTGGAGCGGTGCCGCAGATGACTGGCCCTGTCTTTAAGCCTCCACTATTGTCACTGGTATTGACCAGGAATCAAGAGCAATAGTGGCCACAGAGATTGTATGCTTTGCTCTCCTTCCTGGATGCATACTGTAGAACTTGGGCCTACTGCCTCCCTGCACCTGCCTGTTGGTTTGTCCTGATAGTTATTGATTGCTGACATTAGCGCTGCCCCATATAACCCTGCTGGCAGGACTCCATTTTGTTTTTTATTCTAACCGTTAGGTTTTAGCCATTTTGCAGAGCCGTGACACGCTGCACTATGAGCACTGCAGCAGAGCTTGGTATTCATATGTGAGGCTGATACTGCTAGACAACCTTAGGCTGCTGCTTTATGAGCAGCTGTAAAATGTGTGTGTGTGGTGGGTGGATGTGTATTGGTTGTGGAGTTCATGATAGCTTTACATGTCCTAGTAAATCACATCATCTCTAAGCCTCGTGTTGGACTAGCTCTTCACTGGATGTTCCTGATGAAATTCTCCTTAGGGCATGGGTCCTACACAATTCGTTTTCCACTCTATCTTCCTTAGATTTTCGAGAGCAAATCAATTGAATAAGATTGGGACCGTGGTGTTCCTGTGGTCATGCTAATTTATTTTGCGGGAATAAAATAAAGTTTGCAGAGAAGCCCTGGGAGGAATTGATATTCAGCCATGCACACACTGCAGTAGGTTTTACTTTTATATTAAAACACAATGGAACATAAAAGACGACGAGAGGTGTATGCCTTTAGTCGTTGTGAGGGCTCTCTCCTTACAGATGGCAAGGTAGGCATCGGGCCAGTAGTGATTACATGTATATCAGTCAGAGAATTCGCTGAGCTGAACAGATCTCGCCAAGGTCGTCTGATCACTGCCGAGCACTCACATTGTCTCTGCTCTGCAGTCAAGCTAATACCTGCATGACATGAAATGTAGCCAAGTTACCCGCAGATCCGCGTTGCGTCGCATTGCCAACGAGCCCTGTTCCGATACCTGTGATCCGCTACCATCACGCCAAACTCATTGTTAGCATGCTTTGCACGCGTCTGCCATCCAGCTATACTCATGTATTCCCTTTGACAAATGTATCTCCAAAGGAGCGGAGCGCGAGGAGATGAGCGTAACTCGGGTCTCCATAAGAGGGCCACATTCTTTGCTCATTCCTCTTGTCTGTCTTTCTCAGCTCTCAACACCAAAGAGAATTCCTCACCAGAGAGGAATGGCCAATTAAGCCTAGTCGACCATTTCAATTGAAGTGGCTGTCAGTGCCAGCACAACGGCAGAGCGAAACACAATGGGATTACCAGTGCCAGCATAATTTTATTTTCTCCCCTCTGCAGCGAACATTCCTCAGTGTCTTGACTGAAGTATTTCAGGACTTTCTTGCTGGCTTTTCCCCTCCTGGTGGTATTTCCACTGGGGAAGCAGGCCTTTATAGTGGCTACCGCTAGTCTCTGGATATGTACAAGCCTCTGGTGCTGATGGCCACGTTCGTTCTGCAATAGACAAGTTGCCAGCCAAATATGTGCAACCATGGATTTAATTTAAAGCGTAATTATTTTTGCATTTAGTAAAGCTTGAGCCCAGACACCTATGATGGCAAGACAATAGAGCGATGAAGCACATTTCAGTCTCCTGAGTTCCGTGTCCAATTAGTATGTGACATTACCATGGAGATGCCAAAGGCTGCACCACACATCTCTCATTAGTTTGTTTTTTCTTATCTTTTTTTTTTTGTGTGTTTGACAAATTCTGGATGCTGCAACTCTGTAATGAATGGAGAAGATAATAGATGAGAGGGTGGCTGGCTCAAACTGTGCCTTTGCTTTTTGATATCTGAAGTTAATTTTGTTCCCTTTTTGGGGGGGGGGG
>JAODLL010001648.1:0-12997 GCA_026546735.1 Forbesichthys agassizii
CCCCCCCCCCCCCCCCCCCCCCCCCCCCCCCAAGGAGTCAAAAGAAACAGGGAAAAAACAAAAGAAAATAATTAAGTCATAACACATGTGCATTATCACATTACAATAGGCTGGGACAATGACTGACTGCAGACTGCTCCCATGTTGCGCGATAAGCAGATGGACTGACTGCACTGGGTTACTATAGAGAAGCCTGTCAGGACATTGGGCATTGTCTTTGTGATAGAAACCTGGCAATACATAGAGCCAACATGTTCACCAGTCAAGCTATGGCTGGGTACGGTTGCTGTGCTCCCACCCAGGTGCTTTTGAAGACTTCCAGAGTTCAGAAAGACATTTTGCAATACACCCATTATTGTAATTCCGTAAGTGTCAGGCCATTCAATCATTTATGGACAACATACTTTAGTTCAACATTAAAGCATTAAGAACAGCAGTTTAATGAGTGACATCAAGGTGGGTTGGCGGTTGCAAATGTCCAATTTGACGTAGAGTATAATGATTCCCAGAATTCCATTAACAATGACACACTTTAGTTTTTACAAGCGCACTACTGAATAAACTTGACAGCCTCACAAGACTTAAAGTAGCATTTTGACAGTAAAATTAAGGAAACATTCTTGAAATCTCTGGCTCAGCATAGTTTTAACAACACCAGCATCTGCACAGCAGCTTCAATATTGTGAATAAACGGCCCCTGGAGCTCCACACTAACAGGATTGGTGATCATGCAACAGCACAGCGAGAAGGGTCAGGATATACATACTGTACTGTGCAAGAGCACCGCTGTGAGCGTCCTCTCATGTCAATATTCCAGAGGTTGGGATGGAAACCAGCAGCGGACGACTTTTGCTGAAACAAAAATCCATCCCACCCAACCACTCAACTCCCAGCCCACCCAGAGGTATACAGACTTTGACTTTTGTGGCAACCATTTTACTGCAAAATTGTATTGTTCACAATGTCATTTCACAACTATAGAGCGGGTTTAAGGCTTGATTTGCATAGTTCTGTTAATATCTAGCTCTGAAACAACCAACATCTGTTCCACTAGGTTTAGGTTTAGTGGGGAAAAACTGAAAATGTACTCTAAATAATCTCAAACAAATAAATAAATACAAAATCAAATTGAATTATTCACCATTTCTGTAACAGAAAGGAAATTAATATTTAAATAAACTTTTAACTTCAATAAGTCTTGTGTAAAAATGACTAATAAATAGGTCCAACGTGTTCTTGGTGTATTACTGCTACTTTTATCATTAAGATATTTAGAATATTTACCCTCTCTGTATTCATATTTGGTTTGGGTTTTTGAGAGGGGGTGGCAAAACAAGTCCCTGGAGGGATTCACATAAATGCCAACATTAGAAATGCAAATGTTGTATTAAGGGCATCGATTTAGCATCTATTAACATTTACGCTCCTGTGAAATCCAAACACTGCTTACAGAAAATATTTTAGTTCTAAAACAACCAAGTTACGATGTGAATTTTAGCATTGGAGAGACAATCAATGAGGTTTGTACACAAATAATGAATACAAGACGGGTTTGATACAATTTTCAACATAACGTTAGAGAAACAGGGAACAATGTCATTTGTACATAAGTTGGACTATAAGACACTTCTGTATGACAGAAACGTTTTGTTTGACAGTACTATTAAAGCTATTCTACTAGACAATTTGTGCAAATACAAATCCATGGACATCATAATGAAGATAGAGTTTGACATTTTGAGAGCTGCCTCATCATAACACATCATGGCTTCCCTTAGAGAATTGGGTTATCCGCTCCTGCCAGCAGGGTGTCAAATCAGCAACCACAGGGTATATGCTTGCTAAGCATACTGGTGGTTTGGGGACTTACAGAATGTCAGTGTCACTCATATGGGTGAGAGAGTGTACACTCAAGGGGGCGTTGTGTGTCTAGAATTATGCTAATACAATCAGTATGGACTAGTGAGCAGGGTAACAAGACATTACAGTCTAACAGTGTGACCTTTTTGAATCATTAAACTCTGTGGCAGTGATAAACAGCCGCCCTTCCCATGATTACTACATTTATAGATGGCCTCGTATTTTGTCGGCCTTCCCCATTTCTTTAGTGAGCAGAATGGAAGGGGAGATATTGGCAGAGGTGAGGGCTGTATAAAAATCACAGGAGCCCAGCGATAGTCATTTTGTTAGGGTTACAGAGTACTTCACGCTTCATGAGACACACAGAGATCCACTTAGACAGGACATTAGGAGGCAGAGCTTTCATTTTCTCCCTTTAAACACAGACCGTTTTGCTTCCTCCGCCTCAACCAAAAAAAAAAAAAAAGTTTAAGTACCCATTTAGGAGGAGTCACTCGGTGTGGAGAGCTTCAACTCTTTATCGATCCGTTTTTCTGTTAGGCGACTGACCAACAGTTAGGGGAGTACTGAGAGACAGGAAGACCTCTCTCTCTCTCTCTCTCTCTCTCTTTTCCCCTTAGAAAAAATTGCTCTCTGTACGCTTTTGCGTAGTTTGAACATTTAGAGTTGGTTCTCTCCCCCTCATTGTGTGTGAGGATAGTGTTTTCCTGACACACAGGTTGGTCTGTTTAGAACTGTGAACATAGAGAAAAGAACAGAAAGAGAGAGAAAGAGACAAGCACAAGTGGGTTGGATATCGGTCCACTGGGTGGTTTTCTTAAGAACAAGCAGGCATGGCACAGCACTCACTTCTATTAGTTGTAATGACGTTCGAGTCTGGGTTATATCTTGGAATTGACTTTGCTGTAGACCCATAATATACTAGAACATGGTGCCGTCTAAATGGGAGGCTTGGGACTGGCCTCATCTTGACGGATCGCCGCATATACTCGGACATTGTGGATGTCCATCATAACAAGCCAGGTTCGTCGCAAGCATCCCATTTAGATGGCGGTCAAACTACATCTCAGCTAAGGTTCGGACGCCTCACGGGCGATTTGGAAGCCAAAGTTGTGGCTGTCAGAACTATTGAGGCACTTCACTGAAAATGATCTGAGAAATTAATCGCGACAGGTGGGAGCGCATTTGAGGCTCGCTCAGAACGCTGCCTTTGGAAGGGAAGGGCTCTGTCTTTCTCTACTGCTTGCAACAGAAGCCCGGGGCTCATGCAGGCCACAGAGCTAAGGTTGAGTAGGGGGCATCCCTCAGCACAACACTAGGCACAACATAGGCCGAGTTACCCCCCATACAATTGCTCGGGCGATGGTTTCACACAGGCATTTTAAACAGCTGTCCGGTTGTGACCATTTTTACATCCTCAGAGTAGCATAGAGCTTCCCACATAGAAAGTGCTTTTTAGAAAATTGGGGGTCTGGAGTTAGCGTAAAGTACTAATTCAGTAGCAGGTCTGCGGTCTGAAGAACCCATGCCCTGAGTGAATCGTCCATGAGCCGACAGCTGAAGAGGAATATGGATTGAAATCGTATGACCTAGGACTTATAAATACTTAAATGAGAGGAAGCGCGTGAAACAAACGGTCAGGTCTGGGGCTATACATCGCTTCTAGCAAAGTCCTTCTCAGATCAAATTTAAGTCAAGTTCTCCCCCCCCCCACACACACACACACACATAAGCATAAAGACAGAAATTTGGGAAATCTTTAAGGATTGTCTTCCTTTCGCAATCAGACTTCAAAGCTGAGAACTGGCTTGTTTTTATCCACAGCGCACAACACTTAAGAACATAGCAGTACAGTTGAGTTTAGAGCACACGGGTTTGTTCTGAAGGGCATGGGGAACAGGACAGCTACAGAATGATACACAGGCATCCAATACAGAAGACAGTAGCAGCCCTGCCCTCCTTTAGTAAAAGGGGGGAGGGCCATTTTTACCTTAGGCATTGGACCAGACTGAACGACTGATCACACACACTGCTGAGCGTACGGACAGAGTGGCGGGATAGACTTTTTTTGTTTTGGTTCCCACACTCTCTCTCTCTCTCCATGCTCCATTGTTTCCTAGGTTACTCGATCTGAGTCACAATCCTGAATGAACCTGGTGAGATCAAATGTGGAGTCAAGACAGCAACAGGGTTTCACAGTCACAGGTACATTATCTGGCATAGCAAGGAGGGCTGTCTTCATTGGTACATGGCTTTGTGCAAAGAATGAATCATCGGGCCTTCACTTTAGAAGAGCATGGGCTGGCCGACACAAAATTATAGGCATTCAAAAAGCACTGTAAAGAGGGTCTGCATGGATGAAAGCCAAATTTGGTAGAAAGGGCAATTCATGGTTCGTGAGTGTTAGTTCAAAATTACTGCAGAACCATCATCGCTCACAGGTAAAAGGCAGGCAGTAACAGAAAAGTGTAATAGGAACATTAGATTATACAGCTTTCCGGTGTCAAAAAGGAAAATTGGAGCATGTTGGGTTGGCAGTTTGCACTTCAGTTTAAAACCTGTCTCCACCTCAGAGATGTAGCCCTTCAAGGCTACACATAATGGCTGCTGGGCTGAGCAAGTGTAACAAAAAGCATGGACAAGATGAAAGAGGACTACCTGCCAGGTATGGGAATTTAGCAGCACCCTTTCTCTCACGGGGTGAGAGAAAGGGTGAGAGGAGGGGAGGAAAAGGTCATGCTGGCTGTGTAAGGCCGAGATACATATGCAGCGACACAATATTCCTAAACTTGCTTTTTGTTTTGAGCGGGACACCAAAGGGAGACGATCAGCTGAGACGTGGAAAACAGAAACATGAGAATGAGGAACAGACGTTAACATGAACGTGGAACAATGCCATCAATCACTCTCCTTATTCGAACACGGTCATGCAGCTTTCAGGTAGATGAAGGATCTTACAAGTGATGGTGAAGACTTACAAACGTCAAACTTCACTCATGCATTGTGGTCAAACGTTTAATTGGAAACAGAGGCAGTAATTACTCTTCTTTCTTTTTGAGGCTGAATGGGATTTAAAAGCGTAACCACACAATTTAGATTTTCTCCACCTACCTACAAAGTACAGTATATCAAGAATCCCCTACTAAATGTTGCGCAAGTCTATAGGCGAACACACAATTATGTAGGTTATCAAATTATTTATCTTACATTGTAGTACAATCGTCTGTCTACTGTTACAGGTTTAGTTTCTTACCAGCAAATAGTTCTCAATATGATATGTCAAAATGACTGTGTAGAGATTCAACAATGAAAGGAAAACCGTGTTGTTAACTCTATATGCATTTCGGCTGTAAAAACATGCCAACATTATGAAAAAAAAAAAACCCTTAATTGTCAAACAAGTGAAGACCTTGTTAGTATGTTAAGTATGTCATTTTAAATATTGGTTATAGAAAATATAGATACAGCTACAGGCACAGAAAGAGATGTTAATGTCTGACAAGATTTTGTCTGGTTGAGATTATAATTAGAAGAGCATCTTTGTTGTGTAACTTTGTTTATAGCATACTGTACTAGACTAACTTTTCCATAAAAACTACGAAATTAGAGATAGTACAAGTCAAATGTTCTCATTTTAAAATGCATGATTAATTACATCTTACGTTAATATAATTATTCACTAGGTATTCAACAAATCTGTTGAAAAGGCCTGTTAACAAAAGCAGGGAGCCTGAGAGCGGTCCAGTTGCAGACTATATTACACTGTCCATCCTTCCCCAAAGCTGTATCATCTATGCCATCTACTTCTTGTTTCCTTATTGTGCGGGCATGCAGGCAAAACAAGAAGAGCCAGACCCCATGTCCTTCAAAATATCACATGAACATGTTTCAGGGGAGGTAGAACATTTTTAGCGACACCATTTTTTGCAATTGCAAAAAATGCCTATATTATTTTTTGCAATTGCAAAAAATGCCTCTATTATTTTTTGCTTGGGGCTTGCTAGTCACAATCACTAATCACAATCACTGCAGCACCCTAAACTGCAGGTAACTATTTATAAAGACACTAGAATATCTATTTCAGTAAGTACACACATCGAATAGGAGAAATGGGAGATGGCACTGTGATTATACAGTAGGTGTACTGTAGGTGTATTAGGCATATTCATTCCAACCTAATTCTCTGTATTTCCAAAAGTATTCAACATACTTTTTCAAAGATATATTTGCTTTGTTAGGTATGCTATTAAGACAACAGTGCTACACAACAATGTATGAACAGGAATAGTAGGTAAACGAAGGACTTGTTCAATAAAAGGAGGACTATTGTAAAATTGGACACTTTGATAACAGGTAACAATCCACTTTATGGCCATATTTTTTTTTTAAAAAAGGACATTAGGTGATAGTAAACTGCTGCTTTGAAGTGAGTCAGTGGAGAGAAAGAAAAACAGCAATACTGGAGAAGTAGACATTGCAGACTGCTAAAGATGGAAAATGACAAACGAGCAGAAAAGCAAACGTGGAAATGTGCTTGGAAGATGGATCGCTATGACGAGATACCAGCCACAATATTCAGACATAGTCTTACCGCAGGACACCTTCTCTGGTTCTGGTGGAGAAGGTGGCTGGGTCATCTTATCTGCTCTCTTGGCCTTGCGACTCCAGCCATGGCCCCTCTTCTTCCTCCGCCTGGGGGTGGGGCCTGGTATGGGAGGGGCAATACCTGGCATAGGGGACAACACTATGACTTTATCAGGGTCGTCATGGAGACAAACACTATCTCTTCTCAGATAGTTTGCGACTACACTACAGGGCATCAAAATGACCTTAAAAGGCAGGGTCATTCATTCTCAACAATGTTAGGGCTGAATAATTTTGGAAAGACATTGCGATTTGATTTGAGATATACATTTTTAAAGTAAAGATAGATATATGTTACATATATTGATAGAGTTCAATATATGTAACATTTAAAACAATTTATGGAGCATTACCACATGAGATGGCATCAAAATATTAACTTCTCTATATTCAAATGACCAGATGAGATCATAAAAATACAAGACTAATTTCTTTAAGCATGGATTTGTTGCATTTTAGGACATGCGACCACTTTTTTTTCCTCTTTAGATGTGCTCAAGCACACCTAAATTGCATTTCAGCAACCCAAAAATAATAAATAAAAAGAATTATTGAAATCATTTTAGCAAAAAGGTTTAGCTCTCTAACTTTAGACTTTCCAAATTGGCTTGCCTGCTATAGATTAAACAAATGCAGGTATAAACACGGCCTATTCATTGCTTCTGCTTTGTTAAGGTAGCCTAAACCGAAGTGCTGCTTTTTCAGGATTTGATTACATTTTCCGACGTTGCTTCTAGCTCAGCGGAGACACATTTTTAACAGAACTCCAACAAATGTGTTTCCTTCTGTTTCACACGTTGTTGTTGTGTAGCCTACGTACATCGACGTGAATTTCAGAGCACGACTGGTAGAGGAGCACTGTGTCGATTAGTTGAAATGACCGCATGCATTTATACAACCATTGATACTACAGAAAAACTGAGTCAGATGTGCTGCATGCGTATATAAATCGCATGCCTTGCCATGTGCTAACTGCATTGCTTCAAATCACAGTTTCAGTTTGAAAACGGTGAATCGTTCAGCCCTACAAAATATGCTTGATAACTCCGAGCTCAAATAAAAACATTATCACTCTGCAGCCCTCCGTGGTGCCACCTCAAACATTGAAATGCATAGTGAAGCAAAGCACAGTATTACGGCTTTGTTGATATGAGCAGCGGTCGCCACTCTGTTGACGTTCCTATTTAAGGAGCCAGGGATGTGTAGAGGTATCTAATCATTTTTTCAACACGCACATAGAACGGTAAGAGAGCAAAATGCATGGAGATAATTTGTTGAATTTGTGTATTATCTTACATTTAGCTTGCAAAATCTGACTACACCTATACAGTAGACCGTAGATCTTATACACTACCATTTCAACCACTTCGTTAGCACTCACTAATCCCAACAGAAAGGCATACTTGAGCTGGGGGTGGGGGGGTATTGCAGCATCACAGAATGTGTGTATTCTGTATCATATTCTGTCATATAACAAATCACTGGACTGGCATCACACCATGCATTATAACTGTACTCACTAGCTCTCCAGTGCTGTGAAATAGTTGGTAAAGGCATCTCAGTCTGTCCACAGTTGTCTGGCAGAGCTGAGGAGCAAGCCAATCCTCTGTTCTGGGTTCCATAGTTCTGACCGATTCGCTCTGGAGATACTGGGAAATTAAATTGCACACGTTACATGCACTTCTCATTTGAACGTGAGCTGATATGAGCGTTTACTGTAACCCAAAGACTCAGTGAGGACCGTACCTGTCCTCCTCCTCTTGCGCGACACAAAAGGCAGAAGGTCATGCCGGGTGAGGACTCTCAGTAGCTGCAGTAGCGGCTCCAATTTGCCCTCACTGAGATAGTCTCGCTTCTCCAGCTCCAAAAGTAGGTCCAAGCCAGTTTTAGGCTTGTGAAAAGCAGCTATTGGACAAGGAGGGGCCTGTGGCTGTAGCCTCCTCCAGGCATTTAGCAGTGCAGGGCTTGGGGACACCCCAGGGTGGTCTTCATCTCCCTCCTGGGGCTCAACTGTCCAGCCTGCTGGGTCAAGAGGGTGCTGACAAGAAGATGTCTCTTCAAGAAGAAAAGACAACACATCAATGTCCATTTCTGTTAGTTGAGAACCAACTATTTCAAAGATTTCATGAAGGGACAGCATTCCATAATAGTTGAGACATTCTGTTTCGTCCCAGTACAGGGAGTCCCTACGAGAGTAGTTAGGATGATGGGCCACTGCCATTATCACAGCGTAGTCCTTGTAAAACTCTCGCCAGGGTCGACGCTGTAAAGATATAATGCATTTTACAAACAAAGAATGACATGAATGTTGACAAGTTAAGTAGGGTAATAAAAGCAGCTACATCTTACGCGACGTTGACAAAACCGTATTCAACGTTAAGCAAAGACGGGTTATGCCCTCGATTGAGTTCCCACCGTGGATTGGGCCGATTTTGGACTGGACTGCGCATATCACACTACAGTATGCAATCGCTTCGGTTCGCTTCCTGAACGTTTTGTTGATTTTCTTTTAGAAAGCATTTGATCGATGTCGTGGTGACAGCTATTTGATATAGTCTATTGGTCAGCATACTGGACCAGTTGTTGGCTACTATTCTATTGAGTGCAATGTTTAAAAGACAAATGGCCTGGTACAGCTGGTAAGATGCAATGATTATATAAAGATAATGTTTATTCTAAAGAAATAAACTGCAGTCTGCATTTTATCTTAAAGGGAACCAAACCACGATGGGGACTCAATCGAGGGCATAACACAACACAGGTACGGTACGGTTTTGTGGCTACGGTAATGTTAACACTACGGTACCAACGATCAAACATAACCGAACACGCTTAACAATGTACTGTCATATAGCATAGCAACAACATACCTATTTAACGCGACGCTGTTCTACAAGCAATGCAAGACAAATGTGTTATATGTAAACGCAATGTTATTGCGATTTCACTGGATGAAATGTGAAGGTTTTCCAAGGCAGAAATTACAAGTCAGTCTTCTACACCCAGGAACGCGCAAAATGAATGCGCGTGACCCTTACGTAACCAGTCACGTTCCGCTGAAAAAAAGAGAAAGAAAACAGAAGAACGACAAACATTAGTCGACAAAGGATCATAATAACTGCAGCAAAAATAACAACCATCCATGCTATAATATCATTTACCGCATGCACTATGCCTTTGACAAAGTACATTGTAATGTTTGGCAGTTGCCTACACTACGGTACCGTAGCAGTACAGTAGGCCTACGTTACTGTAACGGCCAATAACAATAGCTTGCGGCCCAATGTCCAGAATCATTGTTATTCTTATTATTCATATACTAGGAAAAATATAAGTATTGCATGTACAATGTACATTTATCCCCACCTCAACGTCGTCCTTCTGTTATCTGTCAACAACTTGGACGTGCTGTTCTGGCACAACAACAAAGACCGACCAATCGCAGCGTTCTCTAGCAGATGACGTGATGTCAGCAGAAATAAAACCAGTCTCCAGTGTCTTTGTGAAAAGTTAATTCCAAGATCAATGCGGGAATACTTTGTAAAGTTATTGCAGGCACCAATTTTGCGCGGACATACGATCCAAAGCGAGTGATTATAAACTGTTAACCTGGTGTACTTTGCACTACTGTCAGCAGGTGGTGCTATTTTTATTCATCTACCCGGAGGTTGTACATATTGCTCCACATCATATCCGGAGAGTAGCAATAACAACATAACACATCCAGGCGTCGTCAACTTATTTTGTGAGTAGACTACATACTGCAAAAAAGGATCATTAAAATAATGACCAGTGATGGCTGACATAGCGTATCGTCCTGTCCTGAAAAAACGTATTTTATTTTGCACTAATAGTATGTATCCATGTAAACTACTTTACTCTATGTAAACTAGTTTATGTTGAGTGGTGACGTTAATCCTGATGATGTAAGCTTAACTAAAAGTACTTTTGCACTATTTATTTAACATTAAAAAATGTTATGTTAAAATGTTACAAAATGTGCAAAACTGTCGCTTAAAGTCGTGTGTTAGCTGATATGGCAAAGCACCTCCCCTTGCCCTTTGTTGTCTCAAACTTTCCATTAGGACACACTTTACCTTACAACATAATACGGGAAGAACGCCTATTTAAATGTCAGTCGTCAAATTCATTATGACTAGATACAATTATATAGTTTTGTTACTTATACAAGGGTTCTGTGCAACTTTTTTTGCACGATTACAAGAAGCAGT
The DNA here is from genome assembly GCA_026546735.1 of Forbesichthys agassizii. Lineage (NCBI taxonomy): Eukaryota > Metazoa > Chordata > Actinopteri > Percopsiformes > Amblyopsidae > Forbesichthys > Forbesichthys agassizii. The sequence continues at coordinate 10,737 of JAODLL010001648.1, forward strand.
GCATAAATGCTGTCTGGAGCCCCGAAAGGAGAGAACTGCCTTGTAGACATGGACAGCAAATCTGGAGATTTGTTCAGGGCAGAAGAGGCTAGGCCTACTGGAACAGGTGGAACTGGAATCCTGGCAAAGTAAGAGCTGCTAAATCAGGTTTTGCAGAGTGCAGTTAATTCGTTGTAATACGAGTAAAGGCTGACAGAAGTTAACCTGGTAAGACCATTGTGAATAGGCTAAACATTTTCACTTTTTACAACAAATTTGATATCCAGTTTGCAAAGGTTTTCTTAATGTCTCTCTTCCCAGACACTGGCTGCCAAAAGGCATCTAGTTGGCAAATGGTTTCTTACTGTCTCCATGCATCTCTTCCCAGACTCTGGCTCCCAAAAGGCCTCTCTGTCAGTACAATGAAGGAATGGTTTGATAAGCGCCGAATGTCAATTCGACCATGGGCTAGCTTCGTAGACCAGCGCAAGTTCTCCAAACCCCGTAACTTCGGGGAGATGTGTCAAAGGGTGGTTAGAAACGTGGACACATACAATAGCAACTACACCTTCATCTTCCTGGGCCTCATCCTTTACTGCATGTAAGAACAAAATAGTTTTAAAAAAATATGACTTATACAGCTGCTGTGGGTAGAATTTGAAAGTTGCGGTGAGAGCTAGCAAAAAAATGACATAAGAGCAAGATTTTGTACATCACCAACCTTGAAACCTTCCACATCTTTTTTGCTTGCTTTGTCTCGAACTCGTTGGTCTGCCATTTTGAAGCCCATTGACAAACCTGTTTTAGCTGTGTGTAAGCATTCATGTGATTGACATGCAAGGTAGATTCAGAGCACCCACTAGGAAATGGGGTCTATGATTGGTTAGGAAGCTTTGGGCATGTTTAATTGGTTTATAAGAGGCAGAGGCTGTTATCAAGGGCAGATATACTCATTATATTATATTATTTGCCTTGCTGATAGCTGATGGGTGTCTATGGCATTTATAAAACATCACACTAAACTTCTAGCTCTAAAATGATCTTTTTAATGCTTGTCAATCATATGGGTTTCTTGCACTATAAAACAATATACAGATTGTGAATGTTATTTTTCAACATTTGTTTTAAATGTGTAGACAATACAGACAACGTGTGAAATATCTGATAAGATATATCAAATAGTACACTGATTATTGCATCGAAGATAATTGATATTAAAACAAATTCCTATTTCCATTTTCTGCCACAGTATCAGCTCACCAATGCTGCTGATTGCCTTGGCTGTTTTTGCTGGTGCCTTCTACATCATCCATATCAAGTCTCGTGAGTCTAAGCTGGTGGTTCTTGGTAAGCGTTGCGGTGCTTTATGATATCCTACGTAACAAACATTGACAGATGCGCCTTTTAAGGGTTTTATTTGTGTTGAGTTTAGAGGCAACGCTGCATCTGGAAAGTATTCACAGCGCTTTTGTTATGTTACAGCCTTGTTCCAAAATAGATTGCAATCTTCCCCCCCCCCCCCCTCAAAACTCTACACACAATATCCCATAATGACAAAGTAAAATAAGTACTTGGACATTTTGCTTATTTATTGAAAATCAAAACATATCACATGTACATAAGTATTCACAGCCTTTGCTCAATACTTGAAGCACCTCTGGCAGCAATTACAGCCTCAAGTCTTTTTGAGTATGGTGCTACAAGCTTGGCACGCCTACTTTTGGGCAGTTTCTCCCATTCTGCTTTGCAGGACTTTTCAAGCTCCATCAGGTTTGATGGGGAGCGTCTGTGCACAGCCATTTTCAGATATCTCCAGAGATGTTTGATCAGGTTCAAGTCTGGACTCTGGCTGGGCCACTCAAGGACATTCAGAGTTGTCCGAACCCACTCCTTTGTTATTTTGTCTGTGTGCTTAGGGTCGTTGTCCTGTTGGACGATGAACCTTTGCCCCAGTCTGAGGTCCAGAGCACTCTGGAGCAGGTTTTGATCCAGAAGGTCTCTGTACATGGCTGCATTCATCTTTCCCTCAATCCTGACTAGTCTCCCAGTTCTTGCCGCTAAAAAACATCCCCACAGCATGATGCTGCCACGACACTGTCACTGTAGGAAGCTAGGTAGCTTCACACTACAACGTCATTAAAAACAATACAAAATTAGTAAAAACAACACCAGGGACCCCAGACCTGCTCCCCAGCCACCTCAATCTCAGTCAGAATGGAACCCCGAAGACATTGACAGAACGAGCCTACACACCAACATACCCCAGACCCCCAGGGATGTGG
>JAODLL010001649.1:0-12997 GCA_026546735.1 Forbesichthys agassizii
TTTTTAAAAAAAACCAATTAAAAAAATAAATTAATAATTTAAAAAAATTATTAAAAAAAATTTAAAAAAAAAAAAATATATATATATATATAAATTTAAAAAATAAAGAAAATGCATTGAATGAGAAGGTGTGTCCAAACGTTTGGCCTGTACTGTATATTACATAATGACATGGCTGTTGTTATCCTAGCAGAATGTTAGCTGTGTACTGGTGTATGGTGTCTTCTACTGACTAACGTACTGTTTGTAAGTCGCTTTTGATGAAAGCGACTGCTAAATTATGTAAATGTAAATATTTACTGCAAGTCTTTAATTTCTCATGACCTCCTCATGAAGACTGTTTGTGGTAGACAGGTGCCCACAAATATCCAAGTGATTGTGTCTGTAAATCTAGACAAAAGCAAAACAATAAAAAATGACAGGGAGAGTCGAATATGGACGCTTGCCAAATAGCCACAGTGCAGTTGCATGTTACCACCAGATGGGGCCACCCATATTCCAAGTTATGCATTGTAGCTTTGCCTTGGTGAAATAGCAGTGTGTTTTTCAAAGAATACATTGTTAATATTGCTGATTTTTGTGTGTATTTTTCATAGTGTCAAGTGTTGAGGCCACTGACAACAACACTGAGACCACCACGACTGCAAACCAATCCACAACAGCCGTGAATGCAACGACCATGGCAACAGACACTACAACAGCTGTGAATGCAACCATGGCAACAGGCGCTACAACAGCCGTGAATGCAACCATGGCAACAGACGCTACAACAAACGTGAATGCAACCATGGCAACAGACGCTACAACAAACGTGAATGCAACGACCATGGCAACAGACACTACAACAAACGTGAATGCAACCACGGCAACAGACGCTACAACAAACGTGAATGCAACCATGGCAACAGACGCTACAACAGCCGTGAATGCAACCATGGCAACAGGCGCTACAACAGCCGTGAATGCTACCACGGCAACAGATGCTACAAAAGCCGTGAATGCAACCACGGCAACAGACGCTACAACAGCCGTTAATGCAACCACGGCAACAGGCGCTACAACAGCCGTGAATGCTACCACGGCACCAGACGCTACAACAGCCGTGAATGCAACCATGGCAACAGACGCTACAACAGCCGTGAATGCAACCATGGCAACAGGCGCTACAACAGCCGTGAATGCTACCACGGCAACAGATGCTACAAAAGCCGTGAATGCAACCACGGCAACAGACGCTACAACAGCCGTTAATGCAACCACGGCAACAGGCGCTACAACAGCCGTGAATGCTACCACGGCACCAGACGCTACAACAGCCGTGAATGCAACCATGGCAACAGACGCTACAACAGCCGTGAATGCTACCACGGCAACAGGCGCTACAACAAACGTGAATGCAACCACGGCAACAGCCGTGGATGCAACAACCATGGCAACAGACACTACAACAGCCGTGAATGCAACCACGGCAACAGACACTACAACAGCCGTGAATGCAACCACGGCAACAGGCGCTACAACAGCCGTTAATGCTACCACGGCAACAGGCGCTACAACAAACGTGAATGCAACCACGGCAACAGGCACTACAACAAACGTGAATGCAACCACGGCAATCACCAGTACAACTTTGAATACAACAACCACTAGCCCAACACCAAGTTTAGGTTTGTACCAGGCAATATCTGTTACTTGGTGTAATGATGTCTTGTTAGATCATTTGTTTTTAATAAAAAAAAATTAAAAAAACAAATATATTATATATAAAGAATATCAAATTATATATAATAATAATAATAATAATAATAATACTTATTATTATTATTATTATTATTATTATTATTATGATGTACTCAGAATCGTTTTGCTTTTTGGGGACAAAAATTTACGTGGAAGATAATCTAATGCATTTTCTTTTCCTATTCATCTCTCAGTGTGTCCATTTACACCCTGCCCTGCCAACAGTATCTGTCTGAATAGTTCTTGTCAGTGCCTGACTGGTAGCTACATGCAACAACATGGCGTCTGCACCCCAGGTAAGACGGTTGTCATACTGTTAGGAGTGGTTAAACATACAGAAACCATTCAGAGATACACTTTTGCAAGCGTGGTGACAGTATACTTTTTTGTATTTATGCTCATAATAGTATTCATCAATAAATAAAAAGATTATTATAAACATTTTCAATAAAGTTATAAATGAAATTAAAATGAAAGTATCTATAAATTCTAGAAGAAATTTGGAACAATGTTTCGTTGTTTCTAATGTTGAATATATTTATGTAGCAATGGATGAGATGTGTATTTGTGTCTATTTGCTCTCAACAAAAGGCAAACAGATTGTGCAGGTGTCTTCATTTGACAGTTTTTCAACATAGTAAATTAATTGTTAAATAGTTTTAACCAAATTAAGCGAAGTACGTTACTTTCTTCAATAATAACACAAGTACTGCATAAGTATGTAGACTGCAGCCGGCCATTGAAACTGTTTAGAAAAGGGCACTTTAAAAAATGGTAATTGTCGGTTAATGGTCTTGTTTGTGGACCATGTGATAGTAAATACATTTTTTACACGTACACAAGTACAAAACACATTCTAATTAATTTAAAATATAAATGTGCACAACTATATTCACTCAAATCATCAGCATCATTCTAAACTATGTTACATCATTATAGCTGACTAATGTAGGGACAGGTCTGTCACCATATTTTGAAAATGAAGGCAGCCAAAAACACACTTGTTCAAACAGGCACATTTTTATTATGTAGTATTTTATTATGAGTTGTATCTTTTAATTGTCTATTTCACTTTCTTTCCTTTTTGCACGGTGTATTATTTTATTACTAATACGAAGCACGTCGTGACTCCTGCCGGTGAGAAATGCTGTGTAAATATTTGCTCTGGTTCCACAGCCCTCGTTTTCCCAGGCCAGCTCCACCTTATGGTTTTGCAGTTTAAACCTGGAATGGAAAACAGGTCCTCTACCATATTTAAAAGTACAGCTGGGGGGATAAAACAGCAGGTATGGTCAGGTCATGTGCATTCACAAGAGAGATGTCTGTTTCATAATATTTAACTGTAGTAAAAACCTTGACTTCCAAGCCTTTCCTGGTAATGGCTTTTTACAAGATTACAAATATGTACACTAATTACAATATTATAGATTTGGTTACATTTGTTGTTGGTTACATATCAAAGGGAATATTTCATCCTCATTTCTACATCAGCATGCATAAATTACCGCCTTACAGTCAAATGTGTCGTAAAGCTCCGAATACATTTTAAATGATGGTTGGCCAACCGTAGTGAGTCAACGGTTGTCTGTTTTGTCATATAGTTTGCAGACATCCTCAAAACACAACCAGGATATCTCACTACTGATGTTGTACAACTGCTGTAAGTATATGATTAAATTAATACTATTATCATTTTCTATAAAGCAATGATTGATAATATGATAACTTGACAATGTCTTGCTTGTTTCTATAGTCCGGGAAGTGTTATAGTCACTGTTAATAACGTGTATAATGAGTCCAACTCTGAAACTCAAACTTCTATGAATCGAGCCATTCAAGCCGCTGTAGGAAGCGGGGTGTTTAGCAACGCAACCTATAATGGTAGGTTTGAAACACACAATGTAGGTGTGAATGTGGCAACATGGGAGTCATGTGCTGGTTACACTGGTGTGGAGACTGGGCAGAATTGATATTGTCTGCATGGTGTGTTGTTTTGTTCCAGCGACTAACTTGTGTACGCAGCTACCGTTGCCATGCGAATCTTCGACAACTAAATGCGCCAGCGAAAACGGAAATTTCATTTGTTCCTGCATGAAGGGCTATATCAAGAATGAATACTCAAACAGAAGATGCCTAGGTAAAACATTCTATGAATATGCAGTACTTACACAAGTAGGCTACATATAAAATAAGTCTAATGTGAGTCAGTGACTGTCAAATGCTGAGGGATTAAGATTTTATCCTAAATCTTAACCGCCATCATACCACCCCTCATATACAGTATATCTCGCGATTATAACTTTGCAACAGAGGGCCTGGCGAGCAGTGATAGAATACAGCCTGCTCATCAATAGGGACGGCCAGTAAAGAATAAATGATTTGGATTCACCTGCCTTGTGCGTCCAACAATAACCCCCCCTCCCCCACCTTCCCCCATAGAACATACACACACACACACACACAGTGGTTCCTATTGTTATTGTTTTGTCATCTGTTATTGGCACACTGAAAGAAGTATTCATTATATGTGTGTGTGTAGTCGGGGGAAACAGTGCTTCTCTTGTTCTCCATTTCAACTCTTTTTGTGTAGCAGTAAACCTGATATCTGTGAGTCTCGTTGCCTCCCTTTCTTGTCATAGCTTGTCCAAGCGGTCAGTGGGCTAGTGCAGACTCATGCCTTCCGTAAGTAGAACGTGTTTTGTGGTGATTCTCTACTGTTTGTAACCACAGGGGCAATAGACACACTAGATAGACACATTTGTTGTTTATTTTGCAACCACAACTGAGTTATATTTCACGATGTTTACAGAAACAAATGCTAATACTATTTTAGTCTCACGGCCTTTCAGCCTCTGGCCTGTAATGCCTGATGCCACCACCAGGGGGGCGCTGGCCCTGACTTGACTCTGTTTGATAACTTATCCTGCGCTGCTTTACTTTCAGATGCTCGTTTGGATACGCTGGGTTCAACTGCAATGATTGTAAGTTCTGACGTAGGAACGAACAGCCAGATCATGTCAGTCAGCCAGACCAGAGCCATGTAGATAGAGAGCCGTGTCCATCTCTGTTCACTCCAATGTACAGTTTTTTTTTTTCACAGCAATGACGGATTGTGGCGCCTTAAAATAGTTCCCGGAAGTTAGCCGCAAATACCAAAAGTACCCTATAAAATATATTGTAAATGTAAATCTGTGCATTTATTGACTACTAATTACCCCAAAATGTAGTTATATATCGATTCAAATTGCCCACCAAGCATTTCCTGTAACTGTTTTTCCTGTCCATGAACCATCTGACCGTTGAAAACGTTTGAACTTCCATTGGCACAACTCTCTCTTTCCATGGCTCTGATTCAGACCGTGTGTCCATGTGGCGTTGTGCTCTGGCAAGTCGCTAGGGAGCACTTAATTCCAGCGCTTCATAATACATTAAAAAAGCTCTGTGCATGGGTTTTTTTTTGTATGACAATATCTTGACAGTTGACAACATATAACTGTCATCGTCCTATGATATAACAGACTTGCACTGTCGCCCTTCTGCTAGCTATTTCCCTCCAAAGAAATAGCTATTAGCTATTTGTAGCTATATAGCTATTAGCTATTTTTTGGAGGAAAAAAAAAAGAGACAAAATCAAAATCTTCGCCTCCATTTTCCAGTTGGCTTTGGCAGTTTTATGGGTATACCAGAATGAACAGGTCCTACCCCTTCTGATTGGTTGCCTGAGAATTGAGTTACAGTGAAGACACCAGTGCCTTTCTGAAAAGTTCCGATATTCCCAACTAGAAGCACCGAAACGAGGCGGAGCGCCCTGTCAAAAGTGCGCTGGCTTCTTCTCCAGGCAGCAGCCACATGCGGCCACGTCTCTCCTCACTGGGAACAGTGGACAAATGAATACTTCGCGGCGCTACATGGACACACTGCCTGAGCATGTCAGCCGTTACTGGTCATGCGTTTTCATTAACAACAGTAGTAGCAGAAGTGCGTTCAAATTGGCACTCATAGGCCAATGTATGTGAATGTGCTTTTAGCACAAAACGTTTGCAACGAGGCCGTAATTGAACGCACCCCCAACGTGCCTGGTTGAGGTTTGATTAAGCGTGTGTGTGTGTGTTTTCAGCCTCTCTACTGGCAGTAGTGGTGGTGTCCTGTGTGCTAGGTGCACTCCTGCTGCTCGCATTGCTGGCCCTGTTGTGGTGCTGCTGTTGCAGGTAACTAGCTAGCATGCCTGACGGGAGTGTTAAAGGCAGGGTCCCCAGAACGCTTGCTAACGTCGAGCTCAAATCAAAACAAACTCCCTCAGAAGCTCCCCCCACCCTCCCTTTACCCCCACACACACTCACACACACATAGAAATTGCATTGTGAAGCCAAGCGGCTTTGTTGTTATGGCCGGTGTTCGCCACTTTGTTAATGCTCCTATTTCTGGAGCCAGGGCTGTGTAGTGTTACGGCCTGGCTCAAGGGTCTTAAACCAAACAAACACAAACTCTTAACTAACAAACAGAATAACATAGAATGAGGTGTGAATGTCTGTAGGTGTGTGTACTGAATATATGTGGTGCGTGTTGCATGCTAACCAAGCTTAAAAAAACTAGCCAAACTATGAAACAAACCAACAACAGGTGTGGTGCCAGGAGAGTCACTCATCAGTGTGCTGCAACACACCTATATAGGTGATCTGCTCAGATGCCCTTAATTAGCCTGATTAGGACCTATACAGCAACTACAGACCACAGGCCTGCTAAAACAAAGGAGTACCGGATCATTTTTTCAGCACGCACAGAGAATGGTAAGACAGCGGAGTACGAGGAGATATTTGGTGAATTCTAAACAGTACTTTGAGGGGCCGGTTAGAAAAGCACTGTATGAATGCAGTCCATTTACCATTTAAACAAAACATTTATTAACTTGCAATTAGGGTTATTATTAGGGTGTAGGGTGGACCTGTAATGTCCACCCTACACCTTATTTAGCATTAGGCCTTTGTAGTCTAGTGGTCTGGTTGTTTGAATGCCGGGCGGAAGCTCACAGCTCAGAGCCCCGGGGTTGGTTCCCTTACCTGTAAGTGTCCTTGATTGATACCTGATACCTGCTCTTTGTAACACTGGTAATTGTTCTTCAATGTGAGTCACATTGGAAGTCAGCATCTTTTAAATGCACCTGATTGTAATGCAGCTAACAAGGAGGACTGTTTCGTGTGTAGTGAGCCATCCTGGAGAAAGAATGTTGATATTTGAACTCTAGTCAAACCTCTCCCTACAATGCTATTATATAGGACGCACACCCATCCCCACATTGGACGCACACTGCCAAGCCTGGGACAGTGTTATGTGGTGCGATCTGCACCACTTTGTTTGTGTTCCCATTTATAGAGCCAGGGCCATGTAGAATAGATGGACTGTTTTTCATGCACGCACACAGAGAGCGGGCGGCTATAGCGGATCGCGATGAGATATTCGGTTCATTTAAAGTGCAGCTGCACCCCAGCTCTGAACCTGATTGGCTCCGCCCACTACAACTTTGAAACTTTGAAAGATGCATCAAGGAGCTGAGTGAGGGGATGGGAGGGGCTGAGAGGGAACCCTCCATTAACATTAACGTTAACATTTGAATTTGATGACGTATGAGCGGCCTGAGTGTACCGGTGAAAACCAGCCATGGCGATTTTTAACGGATATGACGTTTTCAGCCCATAAAACGCTTTTTATAGCAGGATTCTTGTCAGTTAAACTAGCATTGATGTGTCTCATCACAGATCAATCCCATTACTTGGTTTACAGCTAAAAAAAACACATTTTCGCGTGCAGTTACACACATACACATAAAAGTGTATTGGCTTACAATCGCTGACTCCTCCTTTAATCAATCTATGAGGGTTTCCACACCTCCTTAAGCTATTGTGTCGCCATACGCCCACTCCACCCCCCATGAGCAGCATGAATTGAGCGTAAGCCCCGACGTCTTGTGTGTTCTCTGAGGGGTTCTGCTCCGCAGCGATGATGATGTAAATCCCCTCCTATCCTCCAGGAGGCGGCGCTCCAAGCAAGCAGGGGTGCCAAATTTCGGCAGCAGCCCGTACGAAACGCACGGCCCCTGGCCGCCCATGCAGGGCATCACGTCCATCCCCCGCGCCAACGCCAACGGCAACCGGGGCAGTGGCTCCATGGAGATGATCGAAGGGGGTAGCACTCACAACCTGGTGGACAAGAAGCACAATGGACTGGTGAGTTCCTCTAACCGGCCCCCCCCCCCCTCCCCCCCCCTCCCTTCACCCCGAGCTCTTAACTAACACCCGCCGCCAATCAGAATGTCTAGATGTCTAAGATCACTCGACCAATTGCTTTCTAATCCGCTAGCATGTTACCCTTGAATGACCCGTGGCTCCTGATGACATTTCATTAACAGATATGAAATTGAAATGCTTGTATTGTGTGTTGTGACTTTTATAGTGCTCTGTAGATGGCATGTAACATCCCCCCCTTCCCTTATTCCCCCACACACACCCTTGCTTGGCCTGACTCATCATCTGTTGCTTTAGGGGGATTTTTTTTCACCTCAAAGATGGACTAAGGTAAGGTGTTTATAGGCTTCGCTACTTTGCTTTTGGTTGCCACGTTAACCCACCTGGCAATGGTTTACGGATGGGTGTCACGTTATTGCCACAGCGGCCATAACGACGACTTCTATGGTGGTGGGGCGGCATTCGGGGACTTCAGTGAAACTCTGCGGTTGCGCTGGATATAGGGCTACTTTAAATTGATTTTTACCGTTTGTTTATCCCACGACTGCGGAGCTCCTTGCCTGAGTATCAGTAAAACTTGATTTTCCAGATCGAGGTAATTTGAGGACAACCAGTGCAGACTTGAACAAGCTGCATGGACACGTCAGGGACTTGTTTTAAATATAATAGTGGATGACGAAAACAAAATGTCAACTGCCGTGTGTGCGGAGGTGTGCTATTGACATAAGGAAGCTCACCAGTTGAGGGTTTAAACAAATTATTAAAATCTGTGTACATCTGGGTGTGTTTAAAGGTAATGGAGCACATTATTGACTGTAGTGTTAATGCAGTGTGCCAAGCATTAAGCCTTTCTCAGTCCACCCATAAGAAAATGGTGACAGGAGCACATAATGTTTGACCCCCAGAAACAGACAAAATGATAGCCCACACAAGGGGAAAATTAAGACACCATTACAGTTATTTCTATGGTTTTTCTATGCTTTGTTTCGTTTTTGTTTTTTAAATAGCCTATGTAATACAGTATATGCACTTTTATATGTAAATTAATAAATACAAATTTAAACTTAATTTATTTACGGCCTACTGTATTTACACTTTTTGAACATGCATCGGTCTCTACATTTTTCCCCAGAGCTGTATACATACTTGGAAATTGTAATTGCCCCCTCACTGTACAGTAAGTTGCTTTGGGTAAAGGGCCAAATGCTAAATGCAGTACTTTCAATTAGACAAAATGACATCATTACCAGAAAGATAAAATGGCAGGTGTCTCTGCTTACACGGGCAGCTAGCTTGGTACAGCAGCTACCTGTAGCATCAGGGGCAGAGTGGCAGTTTGTGTGTGTGTGTGTGTGTGTGGCTGCAGTGCCAGTCAGTGCCAGTCGGTGTGCACATCGGTGTGTGTGCGTGCGTGCGTGCGTGAGCGCAGGCACATACGCACGGGCTTGCTTGTGCGCTTGTGCAGCCTGTTGACTGTGAGTGGGCGTGCCGCTAACACCCCCGTCAGAAGCTAACGTGCTTGCCTCTGCTATTGCAGTCTGGATCGTACGACATGGAGCAAGAGGGGATGAAAACCTTCCAAGGTAAAAACCCCTCGCGGTACTCCTACCTGGTCCAAGGCCACGAGAATCCCTACTTCTTTGCAGCGGAGGATGATAAAAAGTAAAATGTGTTGGGAGAAGGATGGAAGGATGACAGTTGGCAGTTACATTATTGTTTTTATTTTTTATTTCTTTGTTCATGCTGAGCAGGACACAGTTGTATGTCAGTAACGTTTGTTTCTTTCGAGATGAAAACTTCTTGGGATTAATGAGAAATCACACAGGACAATAACATGCGTGTGATTATTATTATTATTATTTCTTAATTGTTCCTTCGTTCGAAAAAAAAAAAAGTATTTATTTTAGGGGATTCTGTGTAGGCTATAGAAGGTCTGTTCATTAGAGGGGGCTTAATGTTACACATTGTAACCGCTAGATGTCACTGTTGATCAATTATATATAGCCAAACAAATGTTTTCATTGTCTATTGGGTTCTTGATTGTACCACAATAGAAATATATCATTCCATGGAATTTTAAAATGTAAGTCTAGTATTCATCTGATTCATATCTTGCTAATTGCACATGTGTATCAAGTTTACGGCATGTTCTGCTGGGAAATCAATTGTAAATTAAGTGTGAGAATACTAACACATAAGGTTGGTAGATATTCTGCTCTATAAAACACTGCTTTTAAGAGGAATACAATTTCTACAGCTAAAGGGGCAGGCTCCCATGTAAAGGGACATGTTTTGTGTGTGCGTGTGTTTGCGTGCACGCGTGTATGTGTGTACCTGTAAGCATGTGTGTGTGTTTGTATAGGCTTCTGATCTGAGACACTAAAATGTGCCTGTTGCGCGAATCTGCTGCATATAGAAGAAACCGTTGCAACGCTCAAAACACCTGTGTCTTCAATGTGCCAATAATAACGTGTATCACCAAAGATACTGTATGAGGTGTACATTTGTACAGTACACATGTGTGAGATGGTAAACTATTTTTTATTTTAATTGTGTAAAACATTTGTAAATAAATTATCTTCCTGGAGAGAATGTGTCTGGAACATAAATTATCTTGTTTGTTTCATTTTATCTTTACTTTGTACTAAAAATTCACTATGTGAAGTCACTCAAACTGTAACAAGAAAATAATACATATTGTACCTGTACTGTGTGTGTGTGTGTGTGTGTGCGCATGAGACAGACACACACACACACACACACACACACAAAATGTTATGCGTGGAAACCAGAGTAGGAGTGTATTATGCAGCTCTCAGCCGGAAGAGCCAAGGATGCTGGGAAATGTCTCATAATGCTATATACACTTCAGCACATGGCGAACTGCATTAGCCAAAGTGAATTAACCCCTGTGCGAGCAGAGGTCACAGTAGGGAAATGAGAGGGCTGCGAGATACCGAGTGGAGTTTTTCTCATTCTGCAGTCAGTCATACATTGTAAACTTCAGTAAAATCATCATCTGTAACTGTGATATTGTGTTTTGAAGTTTCTTTCCTTTGTTCCTAACTCTGAAATAAGACTGGTGGCTGGTTTGCATTATTATAATCTATTTAATAGCTTTTCTCTGTAAATTTCACTTTGATAACTTGTATATTTAATTATCTCAATATTTCAGCTTTGTTTTTTTTTCTTTCAATACATGGAAAGCAAAGAACCATGCAGACATGTATACAGTAAATATAACTATTTTGGATATAAATAACACTCCTGCATTACTGTACTTCCTTCTTGTAACAACATTAAATGCCATTTTAAATTGACACTAAATGAAAATTAAAGATGAACTTTCCCGAAAATGAATTGTTATTAATGTACAAATGGATTGAGAACAAAGGTTGGATCATGTGACTGAAGGAAAGCTGCAGTATCCCAACAACCAGGGATTTCCCCCCATAAACAGTAGCAAGGATATCACATAGACGTAGCAGCCCATTGTCTCATTGTACTTTGTAGACAGAGAGAGAGAGAGGAAGTTCTTACCCGGCTCAGTTTCTTAGCGGCTCAATGCTAATTGGATCGTGTGCCCATTCCAACCGCACAGCGGCTCAAATGACAAGGATGTGAAGCTTACGACCGCTAAGTGGCTGATCGATCTGTCAGCCGAACCTTTTCGATGGGCTGGGATGTGCTGCTTGGCCAAACCAAGGCTGGGCAAGAGTCTTAAAACGCATTCCAACACAGAGGAAATGTCCATCCGTCAAGGCAGAGGAATGCGTTAGGAGATGCCAACGGTTCAATTCAAGTTCCACTTGTAAATTGACCTTTACACTGAAACATTTTATGACATTTTAATTTGATTCACATCACCTCCTAATTTATGAAATATTTCAGATTAAACAAAATCATAAGTAGCATTTATTTCACCTCAGTATCACAGTAAGTAGGCTATGCCTTACATAACTTTTGAACCCAAGGCTTAACACACAAAGATAAGACATGAACTTAAAACCATCTAATCTATCTTTAGCACTTCAACGCCTCTTGGCATAATTACATTTATGTGTTCTAGTTTCACATTTTCCATCCTCTGTTGACATTCATTGTTTCTCCAAATCATTGTGTACAAAGCATGTGACATTGCACATTTGACTAAATGGTTGCATCGTTATATCCATAAAACTATTGAAAGTAACTGATTACTTGCTCACAGTTGAACTCTTTAGTAGCACAGTAGCACACAGCTTGAAACAGTGCAGTGCATTTGATAGCTCTTCCAGGTAATGTTTGAAATAAAGCGATTTAACTTCCGTGATTGATATTGTAATAGTTCATCAACCCTTCAAGCTGGGAGTGTTCTGTGTGCTCTTATAATCAGAAAGTAAACGGGTGTGTCGGTGTCCTGCCTTTGCCCGTGACGTACGTTGCCGAGCGAACACCAACAGAAATCCAGAACGACGTCACTTGTGCCTCAGTTAGCGTGCACCAGTAAAGAGAGGTACCACAAACAGAGAACACCCAGATGGAGGTGAAACCCTGACCTTAACCCAGTGACATAACCAGTGAAAATACAGTATTCTGGAGGACCTAATCTTAGATGTCACAGACAGAGACCTAACCTTGCCCAGTAGGTAGAACAAATACAGAATTAGACCTAAGCTTAACCAGACAATAAAAAAATCATAATGTTGTTACGACCTGGCTCAAGAGCCGTAAACCAAACTCTTAACTAACAAACAGAATAACATAGAATGAGGTGTGAATGTCTGTAGGTACTGAATATATGTGGTGCGTGTTGCATGCTAACCAATCTAAGAAACTAACCAACAACCACGTGTGTGGTGCCAGGAGAGTCACAGAGACGGTCTGCTGCAACACACCTGTATGTGATTGGCATTCCCAGGTGCTCCTAGTTAGTCTAATTAGGGCCTACCCAGCCAATAAGGACCAGAGGCCTGCTGAAACAAGGCAGGGCCGACCACAATGTGATCCGAATAACAGGAAAGCGACACATATACATA
>JAODLL010001652.1:0-12994 GCA_026546735.1 Forbesichthys agassizii
TGTTTACATTTTATGTTCAATTAAACCATGGCAACATCTAATGTTTGTGTAGTATTATTTTCAGCAGACTGTGTTTTCCTATTGTTGTGACTTGTGACTGTGATGAAGTTCAGAGCACATTTTATGACCAATTCATGCAAAACACCACGTAATCCCAAGGGGTTCACATACTTTTTCTTGCAACTGTATATCTGTGCTTGCAGGAGATACGTGAACATGCTCAAGTTATGTGTATTTTATGAATCTTCCTACTCAAAGTATATATACTGCCAGAGGAATTTAACTGGATTTCACTCAAAGCAGGCCAAATCATTTTCCTTTTCCGTTCTTCGTTTATTTCCACATTCAGTTCGGGTTGCTATCGGTGGCCAATAGGCATATCCATTTGTCAGTAGGTAATGTTAGTTACTGTCAGTTAGGTATGTTTTATTTCCGTTCATAATTTATTTCCAAGTTTAGTTCAGTTTGCTACCACCCCAGTACCATAGCAGTAGCGGTACTGGGCAGTGTATCCAATACTCAGTAGGCTACCGGAAGGTAAAAAGCAACGGTGTGGTCTTTAGAGAAGTAGGCTGCATAATCTTGCCAGTACACCGCGTGGGCACAACTCAGCAGCATACTACAGCAAATATAACCGCATGGACAGCTTTCATTGCATTAAATTTAACGTAGCTGTAGCTTATAGACTGTAGCCTATATTCTCATCCATCCGAAGCCGGATAGATTGTAAACGGTTGGACATAGAGTGTGGATACCTGGACTAATCAGAAACACTTATCTTTTGTCTACATCTGCTTATTGGAATGTAGCATACAAAAAGCATGGATAGCTTTTTGTCAACAGAGTGGTAAGTAGCATACTGTATGCTTTGTAGTAATATTAGCAGGCTTTGTTTGTGGGCCATGGAACCCATGGAAAATATTTGGAGTGTAAATGAATCGAGAACACGCGGCCGCCTGTCTGAGATATAATCGGATATAATATATTAACTTTTGAGGTGGTGGCGCGGCGGGACACACATTTGCCTTGGCTATACAGTAGTTATATGCTTCTTGGCTTGTAGGCATGTTAGATAGCAAGCAGCACAGCTGAACCAACTGACAGGATTGTCATAAAATTATCAATTTTTAAAATCACGCTTCACAAGCTTTTACTGTAGCCTACACCAGACCATATCAGAGAGAGCATGCGCGAAATAGGCTGACATGTTTTTTGGACATAGCCTAAAGTTTATTATTATTAAAACTATTTAGGAAAACGCACAAATTACATGCATATCATATTCACCACATATGTTGTCAGTAGGATAGGTTTATTTAGAGACTGTTAATACATCTATCTTTTGGTTCATCTACATGGTTTGTTTACTGTTCTGTTCTCATGGTTACCTCAATACCAGATGCATCGCTTCCATGACTCTGTAGTAGATTTGCCTTTCACATGAGAGGCGGGCAGGACGGAGAGCGGGATGCCAATTCCCATGTGAAAAGCCCTCTACCAAGTCAGATTGTCCTACTAACATAGCAAAGAATTATAGTTTTGGATGTATAATTAATATCCCCGGATAACATTAAGAATAATAATAAAAAGAGCTCAATGAGAGAAAATCTAACCCTGTGTATAGACCACACCCGAGTATTAGCCGCAGAGCTGCCGACAGTTTGCAAAATCAATGTTAATAGCTGAGAAATTACAGTAATAGGGCTGAACTGTGTGTGAACCCGTTTTATTGTAGGCTATGGGTTGGAAATGACTATATGTTATAAGGTCTTTGCTGGCTTGCGATCGTACTTTTGGTGCACTTGTGGGTCATCAAAATCACTCAGCTTCTTTTCTATGTTTTAGCAATTCAAACCATTTTAAGCAAGTTGTTCAATGGGTGGAGTCAGGCTCAGAGCTGGGATGAAGTTACCCTTTAAAAATGACAGGTCTGTTGAAAGTAATATGAATCAGTTATCAAAGACTAAATAGAGTGCCATGTGCCTTGTAACTCAGCGACTGGCCACCAACACATCATGATTCAGATTATAAAAGCCAGAACTATAAACAATAGCTCTGAAACCCTCTTGAGTGCCGTCCTCCCCATTAAAACATAAAACGGTTTGACGGAATGTTAACTAGCAACATTAAAGACGTCCATTATTCACTAGAGAAATGAAGGAAAGAATGTGACTGTTGATCCATCACCACTTCACAAGGACCCGTTATACCACGATTTTCCACTACAACACAACACATACAGACACACAGAGAGAGAGAGAGAGAGAGAGAGAGAGCGGGCGGTCAGTATTGGAAACTTTATGGGCACGGGTCAACAGAAGAGCATTTGCAAGGAACTTCATACGCCATTTCATTCAGCACTACACTGGATATTAGCATTCCTAGTAACCATGGCAACCTCCTGAAACTTTCACAGTGTCTACTACTCAGTTTTTACTAGTAGCCCTATGTTTTAATGTGTGTGCGTGTGTTGGGGGGGGCGTGCACATCAGAGGTGTATTTCAAGTACACCTTAAATGTCAGCTTTTATAAGCGTTAGAGCTTGTCCCTCCCCTGCTTCAATTACAGAGATCCACTGTGTACAGCCCAGTGGAGCGGGGGTAGGGAAAGCAAGAGGCATCAGGCAGCATGTCCCCATTCCTGCCTTTGTTTCAGTGACAGGACAGATTCCTGGACTCACACACTGAGTCATTGTGGGGTAAAGTGGGGTAAAGACGCAACCCTGACACTCGGAACACGCACGCACATTTTGAGAGGATAATGCACCCATTTACTCAATAAAACACACCCTTGAACCCCAGAAAACTGTTTTCTTGCCCTTACCCACTTCAGTAACTGCAGTTCAACAGAGATTGTGCCTGGTACTAGAAACATGTATCGACACTTAGCGTGGATACATTTTGTGGATGTGGAATTGCAACAAACAGACCATTACCTTAATCAATTGCTACTTTTAACCAAAAACACTAATTTAAGACAGAACCTGGTACTGAAGACAATAACTCTTCATCGTCATCATCATCATCATCATCATCATCATCATCATCCAGAGAGAGCACCAGCTGTTCTTCAAACACCTATAAATAAACAGAACAAGCAAAGACTGTAGATGGCTTTCCTTGCCGTAAATAACACACATGCATCGCTCCGACGATAGAGCCATGTCACAGAACGCAAGCAAACAAGCAAATAAATAAACCCTGCTCAGCAGCACACAACACACACACTGTACCAAACATGCATCTGTACGCTTACATTATCCAGCAGCACAAGTCCTCCCACGCTGAGCAGATCCTTGCCAATATCTGTGGAAACAAGAAATATTTAGGCAACTTGAGGCATGGCATTCTAATTTCCCGTAAGCGGAGCCATCTTGACATCACAACACTACCTCTTCTATAGTGCTGGATGGAAGAACAGCAGCTAAGCAGGGATGGAAACCTGGCTAATAGCAGCATGTCTGCAAGCAGCGGGAGGTTGTTATTTAGGGAAGATAACAGTTGCTCAAGCAAGGAAGGGGTTAAGGTCAATACCCAGGTACACTTCCTGCCTTCTCTGAAACGCATCAATATCATCCTGCCGTTTCTATGGTTACCGCAAACACTGATCACGGGTTGGGTGAAGCAAACAGTCAATGTCTGTATGTCTGGGAAAGATAAGGGTGGTGTACAGGGAGAAAGGTACTGTATATATTCATGTGCTGAAATAAAAACAAATAGCCATAATTAGCCTTAAGTAGTGAACAGTCTGTTTATCAGATGGTAAACCACGAATAACTGACCAACAACACTTATCTTTTGTAAAGTTCCACATGAAAACAAGAATAAAACATAAACCACTCTGAAAATGTTTTTACTTGAGTTAATGCAGTGTTGTAGTGTTTTGGATGTGGGAACAACATGGATGGGGGTATACAGTAGAGCTTTGTTGGGGGATGGTGGAATGGCTTTGAGCGTAAACACCATCTGTCAAGCTGTCCGTTAGTGTTGTAGGTCTTGTATCACTATCACTCTCTGCCTAACCATGGCAGCATATATATATATACACCATCTTAGCCAGCCTGCTTGCTGTTCCTGGCCACAGCAGAGTCCGGATGGTTGACAGGCCCAGACTAACCCCAGGCCTCAGTTACATACTGTAGGCGGTGGCTATGTCCATGTGGCAATAAGAGCTCCATAGATTGTGAAGTCTTGTTGAACAATGGCCCGAAACCCTTTGTCCTTCTTGTGCTTCTGATCGACTTCTCTGCTGTTTGGTTTGAGGGGTGGGGGGTTGACGGTGATTGGCTTTCTGTTATCTGGATGACCTGCAGCAGGAGATGGTCTTCTACAGCGATCATTCAGGGGTTTGTTCTCCAGCGTGGTTGGCTGGAGCTTCATGTGGATGCTGTTAAGAAGACATTTATTCAACACCTCCCAGGCCGTATTCTCCCTGGATATCTTGAACAGAGGCATCCAGGTCTTTAATATGCAGCTGCAGGTCTAATAGAGACATCCTTCTCTTCCAGCCTGAGAAGAGCAACAATGAGAGGCTTCTGATAGCTCCTCCTCAGCCTCAAGCTGGGCCTGTTGAAGCATGAGTCTTCTGCAGCATGAAGCTCCTTCAGTTCGCAGGCCATCTCTCTTCTCATGACAGGCTCAGGGTTATCTGCAGCATTAGTCTAAATGATCTCTTTCTGGAATGCCACATCAGGTTGGTGAGCTACTTCACCTATGGGCAGAAGTGTTTTGAAGTATGTGCATATAGATATTACTGTACACTATTATGCATTGTTCATACTGTATTATGCTTATAATTAATTAAGTGTACTCTTACCTTGTCTCATGAAGAACGTGATACATGTTTTCTGTTTTATTGTCAATGAATGTTCTTTGTCTCACGATTCTCTGAGCAAGCCCGCCGTGTGTTTTGCTCGGGCCCATGGACGAGAGAAACCCCCCCCCACTTTGAAAACATAGAACTATCAAAAAAACGTTAAATTCTATTGTTCAGTTTGATCAATAAAACAAGCAGTGAATCATTGAGTTTTAAGACCTCATTCAGTAACTCTGTTTTTGATGATTGGTAGTGTGTGTTAGCCATGATAACATGATGCTGTTTTTATTTGAATATATTATTATTAATGACAGAATATCATTTGTTTACAATCCAATAAAGATTGCGTGTTTCTGTTGACAAATGTACTAATTATTAGTCTCTTCTGTTCTTATTATGTAAATTGTGAATATCACCTGCACATATCACAATATCTGCTCACTGTGAGCAGATATTGCAGAGGACGTCACTGGCCAAAGAAACTCCACAGTGCCACACAGCTTTCCATTGAAAATCTGTGGCCACATACAGTAAGGAACCGCAGCAAACCTGAACTTCTACTGTAGCGTGACAGACCAACCCGTTTTGCATTATAGGGAGGTGTAGGCAAAGAAACATTGTTTTCACTGAAAATAAAGATAAAAAGAAAAAAGAACAAGCTTTTATGTGATTCACAAATACTTTATGAAGAAAAAATAACAAGCTTTTATGTGATTCACAAATACTTTATGAAGAAAAAAGAACAAGCTTTTATGTGATTCACAAATACTTTATAATGTTCAACAAAAATGTATTTTTGACAAACTAATCCAACCAACCAATTTTTTAAAGGTTAGAAGGCCTACCCACTGCCCGAGAACAACTGACCCCCCCCCCAGCCCCCCATGTCGGCGACCCTGACTCTGACTGTTGATAGTATTTCTAAAGCTTTCGCAAGTCTCTGTTTCCGTTACTTTAGTAGCGCTAGTGTGCTATATTGATGTCACCAGTGTCATGTGGTCAACAGTGTTTTCGTTGTATTGCTTTAAATTGATGCAAGCTGCTAGACTCTGGGTCGCCTTGTCTGTAGAGATAATGCTAGTAAAATAATTTAAAACATTAAAATCACTCACTCATGTCATAGCCTACACTGTATGTATGAGGGGAGCATGTCTTCATACCATCTTTACAATGCACTCTGATATCAATATACGCGCTATACTGTAGTATTTATTTATTATTATTTATATTTATTACTTTCGTATTGTCTCTGCTACAATCATTAATGTAGATGCTACTATTTGTATGCATCTTGTATTTTTATTTCTGATCACTTTTCCCTTCCATTTCCAACCATGAACATATATACTTATGTAATTTGAATTATCTGATATATAGTTCACCATTATTTCCTAGTGATTCTGTTGAGCTATGTTTAAAGCTGAAAGGGTTAAGGGTTTTTCTTATTTTCTTTAAATTCTTCCTCAAGTGCACATTGGCATGCAATATATAATATGGGATTAGGTGCTGGGTATGCCAAACATGTGTTCTTCCATTCCTGTCATCAAATGTATGTGACTATTACCTGTTAACAGGAAAACATTAGCAGTTGAATGAGTTTGTTTTGCCAATCCATAAATCCTAATGTTACTACTGTTGGCATTCCATCACTCTCTTTCCATTCGGAAGAGAATGCTTCATGCTAAGAGTTTGCTGTTAAATCCACAAACAGGATGTGTGTTGCATGCTAAGAGCAGTTCACATTGTGTTATGAACTGCGCAGAATGCATGTAATATTGTTAGCAATTATTATATTACTAAAATGAACCAAAACAAAAATATCTTACCTGTATCGCTATACTGTTCTTCCTCCTCTTTGGCATTGTCTCCCACCTGAATATCTCCTCTGTGCATTGCGATCTGACAGAGATGCACAGTGTTACACAGAGGTCTACACGTCTATAGAGTCTATCAGGGGTGGGGGGTGGTCTATCGGGGGCTTGCAGGTCATACTTGGTTTTTCTTATCTATGCTATGTGTTTTATTTAAAATATTTTGTATTTAAATCTAATGTAATACTAATACTAGGGATTAGTGAAAACTAATCCCTAGTATTAATTGTTGCAGAAAACAAATGTGGCTAATAGAGGCTTATGATGGGCCACCACTTAGTAGTAGTCCATATTACCAATATACCTTATACCTACTAAACATAACCATGTCTAACCTACCTAAACATTTCTGTGTCTCAGCTTGATGATAAATGACTTACCAACACCACTTGTAATTCAAATCATTGCTATTTTCAGAAACTATTTAATTTTTTTTTTTTACTTTAACACACAGCATTCATTGGTAATCTTATGTTTGAGGCTTAGCATCAAGCAGAGCCTTGGCTAGATCATTGGCAGATAACATGTATTTAGATCATTCAGACTCAAGGACATAACTTTGCTTCTCCAGAGGGTGAATACTGTGGTTATACGACAGCGTTTTCCTTCAAGAGCACAGAAGTCATACGGGGTGAAATGAAGGCACATCTGTTCACAATTTCATATATTCCAAATGTAGCGCCCACAGCTGGTTGACTAGTATGTGATCTGTGATGCATGACATTGCAAACCATGTTACTGCACACTGGTCTCCTGTTACCTGTTTGAGAATACCCGTGCCGCTCATCTTGTCTCTCAGAACCACGATAGAGTCCTCTGGGCTTGCTGATACATTTTGCATAGTGAGGGTCAGGGAGTCTGTCCCGGGACAGAGTCGGAGAACAGTAGAGCTGTCAGACCACACGACCACAGTAGGACATACTGCAGGAACTGGCTGGCTGTTGAGAACGGGTATGATAAGATTACAATGACCATAACAGTCAATATTACTAGACGTAATCACTAAAATGTTACTTAATGTGGATCGCTTGTAGGAGGTCGACAATAAGTTCAAATGAACAAAGGTCTCAAACTCTTGACCCAGAGGACAGACATAAGACATAAGTGACATTAAGTCAATTCTTCTATTTTAAGAAGGCATTACGGTATAACTCCCCCCCCCCCCCAAGAAACGACAGTTGTGACCCTGGGTAATTTGAGTCCGATCATGAGAAGCACTTGTAGATTAATAGCATTTACAACAAATCTACTTACGTTACAAGAACCCTAAATATGGTATGTTCTCTGCATCTCTGAGCTAGCTGTAAAGGTGTGTCTCCATCCTGATTGGGCAGAGCCAATGCCCTTTGACTTCCTGGCTGGTGAATTAGGAACTGGGCGAGATGGAGCAAATCTAACCGTACTGCAAGATGTAGGAGTGTCTCTCTGGGATGGAGCTCAGAACCTAGAGAGGGTGGATAAAAACGGAATGAAACGGTTGAAACGGATGATAACAGCACAAAACAAGATAAAGACAATGGACCTTTCGCTAGAGTTTTATTGACAGGCAATTGGACTAATCAAAAAGCCGGGATGATGCTATGAGCCACGGTTTGTCAGATAATCATGAATGAAAATAATAATTGATTAAAAGTACAATAACTGTTATTTTGATGCACTAAAAGCAACTAGCTAATTTCATTATAGCATGTATGAACAAAGACTGGACAGGCTTTTAGGCTTTGGAAAAGGATGGTAAATACAGTATATAGGCATTGTTAAGACTACATGTTCGGGTAATTATGCTATCTAATGCCATTTAACTAACTGTTGATGCTACTGAACAGTTAATCTACTGCAGTATAATTACATGAATGTGGGTTATGTGATGTTCACACAATCACTCCTGTATAAACTAGGATGGTTGGATGCTACCTTAGGTAACGCCTGCTAAGGTCATTTCCCTCATGCCTTGTGTGCATTCGATTGGAAAAACCCTTCTGACATAAGATATTCACTTGACAGCAAATAATGTAATTGGGAGTGGTGTGTTTCATCCCATTCTGACAACTCTGACATAATATGCAGTTAAGATAATGGATTTCCACAGAGAGGATGCCTGGTTTTGTAAAAAAGCAATAAAATACATTTTACCTAAGAACGTTATGATATTATCAAAGTGTAATGTAATCTACCGTGTCAAAGCCAGAATATATAGACTATACATAAATACAATATACTCGATATGTTGCTAGAGGTAGGGAATGACAAAAAAAAGCTACTGTTGTTAACTATGACTAAGCTGTGACTAAATAATGAGTAAATGCAAAAAAATGTTATTTAAAGTTCACTAAGATTTAATTGTCAACATGTCTAGAAAGGAAAGTGGTCTGCAGCTAATTTGTCATTGAGCCTCAACCCTGATTTGCATAGTCATAATCAAGAGAGAGGAATATGATGTGTTTCCATTCAGCTGTGTTGACAATATGTAACCTTTGATACTAAACTGGTAAACATTCAAAAGAATTATTGACTAATAACAATCAGTGTTGCTTCTATAAATGGCTGAGGTCTAACTCAATAACTAGGTTAAAAGTAAAGCTTGGGAATATTTCCAAACTCTTGTAACATAATATTTGTCAGACTTTTACCAATAATTTCATAAATGATATATCCAAGAAGAACATAGTCTACTACCACTGCATTCCATTTTTTTGGTCAGGCATTTGTGATACTGTTACTTTAATGTCTATTACAAAATTGAACAAATTTGCATTGAGTACGGTATAACGCTATAGCCAAACCAGTGTAATACTTAGTTCATCTTCTTTCAACACATGCTGTTCCTCCTGATTTCATAACCATTCCATGTAGAGTACATTATTAAAATCTGTAAGCATTATGGGCTCACAGCAGAGGCGTGTTTCACATCATTACTAATGGGTCATCACATAGCCTAGAACAATATCAATATATAAGTGTTGTCTGTGGAGAAAAGGGCAGGTGTGTAATACATACATTGTGAATTGTGAGAGTTTTGTTAGAGACAGACTGTTCTTAAGCAAGCTGCTCTGAGGTTTGTGAGGGCAGTCTTATCTGACTGTTGAAAGTTAATGGCAGTAATTGGCCCTTCTCTAAAACACAGCAGCGCTGACAGACTAGATGTTTTCAGTGTAGATTGCATGTCTGAAATCACCTCAAACTTACTGGTACAGCAGCTACATTAGTCCAAGTGAACAACAATGTTTTTTATTTAGAATTTATAGAATAGGTAATTTCTATAACATACGGTATATTGGGCAGTGTTTAAAGAGCATCAGCATGTATCATGTCTAGGTAAGGTCTTTAAGGAAATAGGTAATTGGGCTTATCAAGAGGACGTCTTCAATCCAACACGTTCACATTCCCAACTCGTCAAAAATTGCAGCTTGGTCAAGGACCTTTCTCGTCAATTTTAGAATCGTTAGAATGCCTTTGGTGTCGTAGGATGAAGACTTCGGTCATTGACTGTTACGGCAACACTACGGAGTTACCAAGCTGCAATTTTTGATGAGTTGGGAATGAGAATGTGTTCTTCAATAATTGAATGTGTGTGTGTAAAAGGCAACTTTTAATAACACAACTTTCAACATAAAATATACAGTATGTAAAGCTTCAAAAGCTACAAAACACAACCACACCAAGTACAACATCTTACAGTTGTCAAACTTAGATTTCTATCTAGTCCTTTTTCTCTACAATAATGACTATGTACTGTAGGTTAGTTATAGGGTAGGGTGTGGGCATTCTTTATGTTAAGCACTGGATAGAAGCCCAATTCGTAATGCTGCTGTGCCTCACCCAGTAACGTCCATTGCCAAGTTCAATAGAGCAAACACCAGCACAATAGATCAAACAGAACTAAGATGAGGGTTTTGTACAGTAGAATGTTATATTACTCTTAGTATGTTTGCTATGTTTACATTGAAAATCTGCTTTGGCTGCATTGGCTTTTTTCAGACTTTCATTTACATTATTATTTGGTCTTGGATTATGATGCGAGAGCCATTATCTAACCTCTGACTTCATAGAAACAGCGGCCTTCTTAGGGGTAAACTGTCAATAAATAGCCTGACATAACAGCACACAAATACAGTAGGCCTATAAGAAACTATATTCTGAATTAAGAAGGTATTTTTGCAAGAATTTAAAAGATAGTAAAACAAGCTTTGAAATGGGAACCATAAGAAGACTGCAATTAAAAACATTATTTCGAAATCGTACAACCCCCCCAAGGGGTCCTGAATCAATCAAATCTTCGATTCTGTATGTCTGCAAAGACACAATTCTGTACTTTCTTCATCTTTAAATGTTAAATCATTCTTGCTAACTTTCAGCTCAAATAAAAATAGTATCGCTCCGCGGTCCTCCGGGTGACGTCGCCTCACACGTCAAAATGCAGTGTGAAGCAAATCGTAGGCTACGGCTTTGTTGATGCGAGCGGTGTTCGCCACTATTTATGGAGCCAGGGCTGTGTAGAAGTATCAGAAAATGCTTTCAACACGCACAGAGAACTGTAAGATAGTGAAATGCAAGGAGATATTTGTTGAATTTCACATTAAGTGTATTAGCATCACATTTAGCTTGCAATAGCTGACTTATCTTTAAATAATAGTAAGTAAGTAAGACAACTGCTGTGCTAGAACCGTTACCTTCACTGGTCCTCCAATGCTGGGGGTAATCCATGTTAGCCATGGCCTGTGTGATCTTCTCATCCAGCTCCTTGAGTGCAGCTTCATCCTCAGGGCTGATGGAGGCATCCCCCCCACCACCATCATCCTCCCCAGGAGAGAGCTCCTCATCCTGGCCTCCTTGGTGCGTGTGAAGCCTCTTCAGCACCTCCAGGTAGCTCAGGGGACTCAGACACTCCCTGTTGTCACTGAGGTATTCTGCCAGTTCCTGGGCCACGTCGCGGACGTACTCCAGAGGAGCGCTGCCCCCGCATGGCTTGACTCCCTCCTCGGTGTACATGAAGGGCGTGACCAACACCATCTCTGGGACATCGTGACCTGTGGAGGTCAAGTCATGTTGTTATTGTGTTGTACTTATTATAGTTACAGTCAGTGATTGTCTTTTACCCTTCCCCATAACAAGAGGACACACCTGGAACTGTGAAGCAGAGAGACGGCCCTTGGCTTCTCTTAGCTGGGGTCACATGTGTCAGCGTTGAACCCTCTATGAACACATAGAGCTCTGCTTCCTCAGGCTCTATGGCTGTGTTCTGGAACACTGCCGTGACCTCCGCTTGTCCCTGGAATGACAAACATGGTATATTGTTTGTATACTACAGCAATTAGCCAGCAATACATCAACCAACCACACTTACTTAGTGTTGTTGACTTCAAACTACATGCGACTAAACTGCACAAGAGAGTTTAGAGATGTTATAATGTATATGCTTAGGCAAGGAACATCCTACCATTATTTTTAATAATATTTTATATTTTATTTTATTTTTTATTTGATCTATTCTGATCAATTTGTTTAACTTCCACTTCTGAATAATCTATTCTCTGGGGATTTGGTTTGCCTCCATAAAAGCAAAAAGCAATGGATGTTTTGAACAGAAATTATACCTACAACACACACACGGACACACGAACGAACACACACACACACACACACACACATCCATGACCAGAACAGTTAATCTATTTCTGATAAACATAGCCTAGTAGTTTGAATACTACATCAATGTGTTATATAACGACAGATGCCACAGATTATTAGATCACTGTTACCAACCATTGGCAAGTTGCATGACACTATGTTGGAAATAGACAATACAAGATTCTGGCTCTTTCAAAAAAGGAAAATCCCGCTTTGCTCATCTACTCTATTCAGCAGCATATCAATATGATATCAAGCACAATACAATTAACTAAAATACTTTCAAATATATTCTTCCAATCTATCAATTATCAATCAAGGCATAAATTAACAAATCAAATTTTAACATAAGAGTGATGCATATAGATATAATAAAGCAAATCATGTTATATAAAGATAGTCTTAATATTTTAATCATAAGAAAAGATATTATTTGGAATTTGTGTCATAACTGTCATAACTGCATAACTGCACAGCCATGTAAATTGTGATGCGTTTTATTAGGTGATTTCAGTAAATGTGATACAATATATACTATATACTCTGACCCGATACAGTTGTGCACATCCTCTCATAGTCTCAGATCAACAGGTCAGAGATTATTAATTGTTCCCTGTACTCATTTTAAGACTCGAGGGGACCGTTCTTTTCAGGCTGTGGCACCTAGGTTGTGGAATGCA
>JAODLL010001653.1:0-12994 GCA_026546735.1 Forbesichthys agassizii
ATATATATATATACATGTGTCCAGAAGGCCATAAGTTGTCTACCCACAACCAGCATATTTGAGCATGACGCCTAACTCCACCCTGCCTCAGAAACAAGTGTTTACGTCATTGTAAAACATGTTTACAATAACATAAACATGCAACGTAATGCAACGCTGACTTTACAGTGAAATAAACAGAGGGCGCTAAATGGGAGACAGGGGGCGCTCTGCTCAAAGGGCATGCGAGTTATAAGCACTTCAATTTCAACCAATCAGAGAGACTAGATCTAGAGGACTCTGAGCGAATCACAAGCCGTTCTAAACTAGTCTCTGCCCCCCTCCCCCAGGGGTGTGTGCCCAGCTGAACATGCCCCAGAGCAGCATGCAGGTGACCCAGGGCCAGATGGTGGTCCTCGTGGCCTGGTACAGCCCCAAGCCCAGCACTGAGATCAGCGCAAACACCGTTGTGTGGAACTTTGTCTCCAGCATCACCGACACGGTGAGGAGCGCGCGCGCCTGTGTGCGTGCGTGTGCTCATTCATGTTATTGACAATGTAGACCAGGTAGACTGGTAGACAGCCCCCTGCCTCTGCTTGAGTCTAATTTTTCACTGCTCTTGAAGGAATTCTGACCAATATAGTATTAGCAGTAGTACTAGTAGTAGTAGGAGATACAGATACTTGTGATTGACACCTGCCCCCCTTCCCCAGATCATCTCCTACACCAAGGGCACCACCAGCGTGAGCAACACCCAGTTCCAGGGCCGCGTGGGCTTTTCGGCGGCCATGCCCTCGTCCAACGTGACCCTGTTCATCAACAACAGCCAGGAGGCGGACTCAGGCCGCTACCTGTGCCAGGTGCTCATGCCGGGCAGCTCCATCATCCAGCAGCTCACGCTCGACGTCCTCGGTAACGGAACACGCCGCTGTCAATCAACGGTGGTTAGTCTTATTGGAGCTGGAGCAAGCCTGTTGATATTTGACCCCCCCCTTCCCCGGCAGTGCCCCCTGGAGTGCCCCAGTGTGCCGTGGTCGGCAGGCCGCTGCTGAAGAGCAACGTGACCCTGAGCTGCAGCAGTAGCGGGGGGAAGCCCTCCCCTCTGTACAGGTGGAGGAAGACCAGTCCCACGTCTGAGGTCTTCTTCTCACCGCTCCTCAGTGAGTGCAGCACCTGGCTCCCATGATGCACCTGGGCCCATGATGCACCTGTGCTTGTTAGCGACCATATCGCTCACTGCGTGTGTGCGTGTGCGTGTGTGTGTGTGTGTGTGTGTGTGTGTGTGTGGCCTTACCACGGCTGTTTCTCTTTCAGACGAGAAGACTGGCACTCTGTTGCTCAGCAACCTGAGCAGCAACATGTCGGGGAAGTACATGTGTACGGCCAGCAACACAGCCGGCTCACAGAGTTGCTACGTCAACCTGGAGGTCATCACCCGTGAGTCACGCCCACCCGCCACCCTTAAAGGGACAGCATCCAATTGTCTGTCTAGCAGCGCTCAAGCAGTTCCTCTAATGGCCACTGGGTGGCTTCAAAAGGGAGGGAGTCTCCATAGACCCGCATGTTAAAATGTCCAACTTTACAATAAAATTAACATAGTTTACAGACTGGTGCAAAAAATTGTGCGTGATCTCTATCCCCTTTCATGAGGTGTTAGCGAACATTTGCAAACATATTCAAACAGTTTTGCGTTTGTATTGTGTTTGCCGCAAACGTTTTGAGGAGGTAGTTCTCTGTGAACACACGTTGACACTGGACAAAGATTGACATGTTAAAATTGACACATTTTGTAATGTTTACACAAAACATTTTTTTAAATGTTATGTTCAAAGCAAATTTGAACATTCGGCTCAGTTCGCCATATATGAACGCACCTCTAGTCTCAAGGGGGTGTTAATAATTAACAGGCACATTGGCAGCCTTATCTGGTCTAGTCTCGCAGAGCCAGCCTTTACATTTGTAAAGACTGAGACACTGGCTAACTGTGTCAGGACCCGCCTACTTGACACAGGAGAGATATTTTGAATGACGTGTACGACAACCAACTACTTAACTCAATGACCAAGTCGAACTTTAAACTTGCAGATGGGAATAAAAATGTAATGTAAAATTAGTACAGTTACTGCTTTAAAAAAATAGAACATTTTAAATTAGTAAATAAAACACTGCACCAGAAATTATGTATACATACTTGTGAGTGACAATGCTAACAGCCAATGGAAATCGACAGTATCACTTCCCTAAAGTGTGTGCTGAGCCTAAATGGGTGTATGCTTCAGACGTTCAGCACAGAGTAGCTAAATGATGGAAGAGGCTGAGACTAGAGACAAGTTCAATGTTCAACCCTTTATTTTGTTTTGCAGAAAGTACCACATGACATATACAAAGTTGAGCGAATGATTGTAAACATCCCTAAATAAAAATAAATCACCAATACCCAGATGTGGGCGATGTTGGTTAAGGTATGAGTAAACTATATTTAAAATATAAATAAGTAAATAAATTTATAAAAAAATAAATACAAATTTAAAATAAGAGTAAAACCGTACGGACCACATCTCATCAACAATAAAATAAGAAATAGAATAACAATCGTCAGCGTAATGTGATGTAACTGCAGTAAATATTGTTTACATATTTATCTTCATTAGTAGCCATTTTAGATTGATGTCTATAAACATAGATACAAAAATCAATCCTGTTACTGTACTAACTCTCTTCTTAAAACATAAGTCACATCACATACTTACTGTTGAACCATTTGATCTAATTGCAAATATTTAACAGCCGGTAATTGTGTGCCTGTTGTATTCACACCTTTCGTTCCTCAGCCACCAGTGCGGGGGTGATCGCCGGGGCAACGGTGGGTGCATTAATAGGCTTCATCATCCTCTTCATCTTCATCTTCTTCCTGGTGAAGAGGTGGAGAAACGCTGAAGACGACATGGCCAATGAGATCAAGTGAGTTGGCCATTAAAATAAATCTATAATGACTATGAGCACAAAGACAATGTCTCATGGCTAAATAATCGAGTGTGTGGCCTCGCTCCTCTCTACCCCCCCCCCCCCTTCCCTCACTTCCAGGGAGGACGCCCAGGCGCCCAAGCGTGTGTCCTGGGCGCGGGGGGGCGGTGGCCTGGACACCGTCTCCCGGAACGGCACCATGTCCTCCATGGGCTCCAGCCCCCATCACCACGGCAGCCAGCAGCACCTGCAGCGGTACCCGCAGCGGCCGCCCTCGGACACCGTCTCCGTTCTCACGGCAACGGGCAGCACCACCGTCGGCGGATACCGCCCGCCACCCCCCCGCCATCACCATGGCGCTGGTCACTACGGCTACGATGCCTCCCCCACCAACGGCAGCGGAGGAGGCTCCCTGCCCAGAACGGAGCGCCCTGGCCCGCTGCCCCAGGCCCAGCCAACTCCCCAGAGCTATATCCAGCTGCCCCAGGCCCAGCCTGCCCCCCAGGCATACAGCCAGCTGCAGTTTGGACCCCCCTCGCCTGGACAACAGCAGCAGCAGGAACGCCTCCACAACCCCCCGCTGATCACGGCCTCCAACATCGCCCGCATGGGCGGGGTACCCATCATGGTGCCGGCCCAAAGCCAGGCCGGATCGCTGGTGTAGCGTCCGCCAGTGGGCAACGTGGGCATAGCGGGGGATGACAGGTGATGGGAAAACGCCGCTGGTTCGAGCCCCCCCCGCTTGCCTCCGGGCCGAGTGTCCCGAGAGTCCCTGAGCAAGGCACCTAACCATAACTGCTTCCAGGGGTCAGATGGGGCCTTGCGTGGTTGACACCGCCATTGCGGTATGAATGTGTGTGTGTGTGTGTGTACAGTGCTTTGAGAGGCCAGTATATTAGAGGAGCGGTGTATAAATGCAGACTATTTGCCATTCACCGCAGGTTGGTTGTCGGATCACGTTGATCCGTTCCACATAAGCGGAAGGGAGCTCTCGGCTCACGAGGATGGTGGATAGCGAGCTACAGCTGGCACCCGAGGAGCTTTTGAAACGCTTAGATAACGTTTTTATATTCAGTACATAGATTTACTCGATGGATTTTTTTCGTACATTTATGCGGTCTTTATTCTCTAGCATCTTTTTTGTTTTAATCACATTAATATCCATTTAAATGTCATGGAGCAGATAGATGATTTGTGTAATTGTATTTGAACAAATCTTTATTTTTATTTTTTTTACTGAGTATGGTGACACTATAAAGACTCAAATTATTGTCTTGTTCGGAGACTCTATGGAAATGTCTGGCTTTCTCACTGCCTTGCCAACTGACCAATCAAATGCTTGGATGTGGCATATCTCTACTGCTGTCATGCAGTTGTTGTGTTTGCTCTACCACAAACAAGGTCTTGTTTATTACTAACATTTCTACATGTTATACAATTACAATGTTACTTCTATAAATAGTTTTAACTAACAGTGAACTATTGAGTTCAGTAAAGTAAATAGTTAACACCTCTCCCTTCAATGCCATATGGTGCTCCTTCAGAAGCCCCGCCCACACATTGGAAACGCATTGCGGAGGCTATGATATTGCTGTGTTCCTTTTTGCAGAGCAAGGGCTGTGTAGAAACACCAGATTATTCTTTCAGCACGCAGAGAACAGCAAGGTAGCAGAACGCAAGTAAATATTTGGTGAATTTGACTTTTAGTATACACTGTATATGTCAAATGTAACTGTATGTACCCAATTAATGGCTGTTGTATTTACCAAGAACTATAACCCCTTTTAAGTGTTTATACAGTGCTTCTACAGTGCTACTTCTTAAAGCTCCTTGTATACATTTACATTTAATCTCATATATTTTATATTAATTCAAATGTGTGAAGACCACTCAAACTCTATATATAAACCATAAACTAAAGGAATTCATATTTTAGTTTTTATGTTTTTTTTGCGTGTAGCACAACATGCAAACCAAAGATTGTAGTTGTTCTTGTTATGTAGCACGGATGGCTGTTACCTGTATGTGATTTACTAGATCCTGCCAAGTCTTTGGGGGCGTTGAATTCCAGACCCCCCATTTACTTCCAGTAAATTCATTACTTCCATTAGCTGTGGTCTTCAGATTTGATGGATACAGCTGTAGTCTGCTCTATAAAGGGACTCTCCTGCCTGTAACTGTGCTGAACAGGTGGACAGTTCAGTTAATGCAATTGCATAAACATATCTGCATATTCTGGCTAGTAAATTATGAAATGCATACATTGTTGTTGTTGATATTGTTGTTGTTATTATTATTATTGTTGTTATTATTATGTGTTTGTGTGCCTTCACCGTTCTGGTGTGACATTTCAAATTCTGGTATAGACATATAACCGAAATCATTCAAATAAGGAACAGCATGTTATACCACATACCACACATACACATAAAAGAAAATACACACACACACAGACACACACAGTAGATATATATTACCTGTGTGTGTGTGTGTGTGTGTGTGTGTGTGTATAAAAATATATATGTATACATACATACATGACCAGCTGTAAATCATGGCTGGACTCAATGACAAGCCCCTTCTCTGTGATGTAACATAGAAAACGCCATGGGTCTTATTTGGGTCACATTTTGATACTGATCTTAAAATGATCTTTTCTGCACAAATGAGCATGTTAAACTGCCTCCAAAACAACAAATTCTGATTTGATCTGTTAAAGTTGGGAAATCACTCACAAGTCGGGTCAAATACAATTTTCTTCTAAATATGAATGAATCAATTAAAGCTATCATTCCATCTTAACTTCTCCTATTAAGTCATTACACTGGACATACAGTACATGGGTATGTTATTGCGTTGTTATTTATCCTGAGGCCTGGTTAAAATGAGGATTATCTGTGGGCCTACATGTTCTATGATTTAAATGCCATTGAAAATGTAATCTAGTGTTTATTGACACAGACCCATTTAGGAATTTACTTGCATATTTTATATGTGTACATGTGGTCTTTGATTAGGTTTACATGCATTGTTTTAATTTATTTTCTGTTGTGACTGAAGAGACAGATATTTTAAGTCATCTAAAACAAAACAAAAATCTTCTTTACCATAATATATATAATGCTGAAAACTTGAAAAATGTTATGTGTACTCAAGGTTTTCATTTTTATACTGTATTACATAGTTAACAATAAAATAAATGATAATTGTTGGAATGCTCAAAATATATGAGCCGAAAATTATGCTCACTGTATTTTAGTGAGGATGAAACTTTTGTCAATTGTATGATTTAGCAAACTGACAGTCAGTCAGTGCCTGTGCTAAACAGAACATGCCATATTCCTGTCTTTACGAAATGACACATTATGACCGCTAGAGGGCGGTATGAACACATTCTAGGGTAAATCATGTCAACCTGAAATGTTCCTGTTTCTTTCATTAAATTCAGATGTTGACGGATTTTTTACATCATACTCACGTTCACGTAGCTAATCTCCTGCAATTTAGATTTGTAATTGTACTTAATAATAATATTCTGTATTTATCATTTTTAGTTATTTTCTCTCTTCCAACATAACAGAAACAGAATTAAACTGCAACACTGAAAAGAGAGCAAAACACAATGTAGGGGTACAATGTTTATTATAATTAGCAATGTAACATTCACCGTGGCTTAGAGAAAGTCGTGTATGTTCATAACAGATGCCTCTTTTAATTGAGCTCATGAAATGACATTGAGGTTACATCTTGGGAGGGAATAGTTATATCCTGAATGTACAGAAGGGAAAACATATCAAATCTGCAACATAGTCTTTATCTAATATTAAAATACAAATAAAAAGAAATTACAAAAAAATCCAGTGCGCTGGATATTTAGTGATTTCATTAAACAACAACAAATAAAAAGTGTCCTACCGCACCCGTAATAGTTGTGTTTAGTCGTTGACACATGAAGCTACAGTACTAAACTGGCAGAAAAATATAGGTGCATGGCTTTCGTATTTGCATTAAACACTACACGGTGATGTCAAGTGCACCGTGCCTATTCATGAATCTGTACAATTAGCTTGATCAACGCAACCCGAGTATTTCTGTTAAATAAAGAAGAACGGTCACAGGCGCTATGGCAACAGAATAATGCAACCCTGCCCCGTAAGTGGTGGCGGTGCGGTCACTAGAGGAGACAGACATGATTGGCAGAGTCCTTAGTGAGGGGCGGGTCCACAATAGCCCACACCGCCCCAGTGGTATTCTTCACAGTTGGGAAGGAGGGAAGGGGGGGGGGGGGGGGGTACATTTTGTGTATGGCCTGAGCTTAGTGAGCAGGAAAGACTAGATGACCTCAGCAAAAGGCAGTAGTCATAGTTACTGTAGGTGAAATACAATGGTGTCAGTGGGGGGCTCAGGGCCTCATGCAGTGGGTGGACTGGAGGGGTGGGGGCAGCTGGAGAAGCCCTCGCTCCCACGTGGGCCCACGGCTCTTTAGGTGGGGCACAAAACTGGGCAGGGGGAGAGAGAGGGAGGGGGGAGACGGAGCGAGAGAGAGAAAGGAGATGTTACGATGCATTTCGTTGAGATTAGCCGTTAAGTGTGTTGTGTGTGTTAAGTGTTGCCCATGTGTCGATTTTGTCGTTACAGTTAGCGACATTTCAGACCCTCTTAGTGACTTTATTTCCAAAAATCGACTTATGACATATTTAGCGACTTATTTTGACCAGGGAAAAGACGAGAAATATATTATTTTGTAAGTAATGCATTAGCATATGCTGTTCAGAGCGTTGGCAGTCTCACCTTCTCTTGCGCTGTGCAATCAGTAGCAAAGGGGTGTGTGTGGGTGTGTGTGTGTGACACTGCTTGACGCAGAAATGGCATTTGTGTTGTAATGAGTTTTAAATGAATATACAGTGTTGCCATAAATATGCTAACAGTGCCATCTTTTGGTCATAATTGGTAATGCAGTAGACAAAATACATATATGTTGTAGGTCTTATGTTGCTTAGGAATACATGCCTTTGGACCAGCCAGACAGCTACAACTAAAACACAGTCTGGAAATAGTCTGGAAAATATGGTAAAGCTATTTTACGAGATGTAAATAGACAATACCGCATCGTTATGGCAGTTGGGTGGTATATTAACCAGGAATCACAATGTAACCTGAAGCCTGTGTTACTCTACCTTTCAATATGTAGTCAGTTAGGAGCGTAGGCACCTTATCGCTGTCTTCCTTCATGGCATAAAGGACTGTTGGAAAAAAATTACAACATGTAAAGATACAATTTTGCTCTAAAAGATTGACAATACTAAGATTGCTCCTAGCAGGCTCGTAGTAATATACAGGTATAATGGCGCACTTACTTTTTGTGAGCATTTGCAGGTCCTCCACAGGCGGGGGGGTGCCTTTGTTCTCATAAGGAATTATCGTATTAAGATACTGAAACCAGAGATTCAGAATAATGAAGATGCATGCTAACAACATCAATGGTGTTGTACAGGTGCCTCTACTGTGAACGGCAGCGTCATGGACAATTAACAAAACATAATGTATGTTTTCCCCTCATGTCCATTTACACATCATATTATGTTAAGATAGACATGCACCACAACATTAGGTTGTTATGTTATAATGTTGTGACTTCTTTAGACTTCGCTGGAAGAAGATGGAGGTTGTCTCGCTCAAGAGTCAAGGATGCTTTGTGGGAGAGTTCCTGGGCCTTGGGGCAACCCTTGAGAATGCCCTGTCCCCAAAAGCTTTTCATCTTAGACTTTTGGATTATGAGAGCATGGCTTTTGACCTCTGACCTTTTCCAGAGCATTTGACCTCTGCACTGTACCTGTTTCTCACTTCCTGTGCTTCCAAAAGTCTGTCTGATACCCGTCTGCAGGATGTTGGACAGTCCTTCCATGCTGAAGCGCTGCAAGGCATGAAATAGCAACACACACGGGCAAATATGAACTGTTAAATGCTATTAGCACTGGGCCTGGTTTACCCAGTCACCAGGGAAGGCCACAGCTATGGACACAAACATCTGCAACTTGAAAAATATATATGTTTTAATCTAGAGAATATTAAATCATGAAAACATACAGGGTGCAGTTGCAGCTTGTCACCAGAGTGGCCGTCACATTGGTTTTTCCACATTTAACTTATTTTCGATTTTGTGTCAGCGCCTCACGTAGATAATGATCATCTACAATGATAATCTACAATTAGATAATTTCGCAGACACGTTCATGGAAAGCGGCAACACAGTTATAGTTATTATACATTAACTAGTATAGTAGGCTATAACACAGAGCAGACGGGTCAGGCTGGCATCTTGTTCAAGGATGTTTACACGAAGACTAACTCGGATTTGAACCCATATTTTTGCTGGTAGTCCAAAAGACCGAAAGGACTATAGATTAACCAAGATTGCTAGATCAAGTAGCTGCTCGTGCGATTTGAGAAATATTTTCTGCTCATCTCATGTGGAAGGAACTTGTTTTGCTGTTATGTTTGGCTAACGTGACGTGACTGGTCTGGGACGTTTAATGGACCATTTCCATTCTTTCCTGGAAGAGTTAGGCTAATGGCCTTAAGATCCATTAAACTAACTCGATGTTAGAGCGAGAGAGAGAGCGAGAGAGAGAGAGAGAGAGCGCTGCGTGGAAACACGGTTTCACCTTTCTGCACAGTATACATTAGTCCCTTACATTGCATGGAACATATACACAGTTCGAACCTGAACACAACTTCAATAAGGTCTGACTTTTGCTCTCGACTCAGTTTCTCTGAGATTGTAGTCTGGAAACTCGTCATATAGGACATGCTCCTGGACCAACATTGCCATGAACCAATCACACATATTTTTATTTTATTTTATTTTTATTTTATATATATTTCTCAGATCAAAAGTTTATTTCTATAGTATGTATATATTTATCATATAAAATGTTTATTTCTATAGTATGTATTTTTCAGCCAGTTTTATATCTGTGTTATTATATATGTGTTTGCTATGTAAGATGTTTGACCTTGGTTTTTAGAAAGGCGTCCAAAATAAAATGTATTATTATTATTATTTCCGATTACAGTTGGTATTCATGGTGATGCTAGCAGCTAATGGTAAATGGACTGCATTTATATAGCGCTTTTCTAACCTTCCGGCCACTCAAAGCCTCTTTCTGCCGTGCAAGGTCCGATTAACCACCGGGAGCAGTTAGGGTTAGGTGCCTTGCTCAAGGACACCTCGACACTTGGTGAGGAGTTAGCCGGGATCAAACCAGTGACACCTGTTGCCCCGCTCTACTTACTGCACCACTGTCCCAGTGTTCCCATTTCCAAGATTAAATGTGCTAAAAAAGCCTTCTTATTGTTGCATACACGTAGCTCTTTGCCTAAATAACTACAAATATTCCCAAATAATATTTTCGTTGTTGTTATGGTGGGAAATGGTTAACATTATGTAAATAATTAGTAAATACACAAATGTTAAATTACAACCTGGCAAATATTGGTAGGCGAACAAAACAACAAGAAGCCTCATAAATATGATAAAAACATACAAACAGTACTAGCTAGAAATCCATATTTCGGTAGCACAAATCTATGGGCGTTGTCTCGGGCATGGTGAAAGTATAATAATACCGTAATAATAACCGCATGCGCATTATGTCAAGGAAGCAGAATTCAATGGGTAGCGTGAATCGCGCTAGTAAGCTAATGTAATGAAACCTGAATGAAACTATCATTCCTCCAGGTCGAAATGTGGTTATTAATATAGTAAGAGCACAAATTCCACCAATAAAATGAACCACAGCTTTGTTGTTAGGTACAGCCAGGTCACGTTTAGCGTAGCCCTTCACATGACGCTACTGCGTGTGCAACGCAATGCTCTAGCTCTACGCGGTGCTCCATAATAAATTAATGGAATTTCTGTGAATAGGTGAGCGACTACGCATCCAGTATGTAAAGGGCGGAAACATAATTTATTATTAACTATTATTATTTACTGTGTTCTTGTATAAAATACACCCAACAGGAGGAGCACTCCAGATGTCACTGTATGCTGAGATATACAATGACAATAACGTCTTTTCTATTGTATTCTAACCCCGCAGTAGCACATATAGCCGCAACTAGGTACTAGCTACCGCTCTAGCTAGGCACTGGCTAACACTCTAGCTAGGCACTAGCTAACACTCTAGCTAGGCACTGGCTAACGCTCTAGCTAGGCACTGGCTAACACTCTAGCTAGGCACTGGCTACCGCTCTAGCTAGGCACTGGCTAACACTCTAGCTAGGCACTAGCTACCACTCTAGCTAGGCACTGGCTACCGCTCTAGCTAGGCACTAGCTACCACTCTAGCTAGGCACTGGCTACCTCTCTAGCTAGGCACTGGCTAACACTCTAGCTAGGCACTGGCTAACACTCTAGCTAGGCACTGGCTAACGCTCTAGCTAGGCACTGGCTACCGCTCTAGCTAGGCACTGGCTACCGCTCTAGCTAGGCACTGGCTAACACTCTAGCTAGGCACTGGCTAACACTCTAGCTAGGCACTGGCTAACACTCTAGCTAGGCACTGGCTACCGCTCTAGCTAGGTACTAGCTACCGCTCTAGCTAGGCACTGGCTACCGCTCTAGCTAGGCACTGGCTACCGCTCTAGCTAGGTACTGGCTAACGCTCTAGCTAGGCACTGGCTAACGCTCTAGCTAGGCACTAGCTAACACTCTAGCTAGGCACTGGCTACCGCTCTAGCTAGGTACTAGACTATAAAGAGTAAATATTAACGACCTGACTGATGACATCAGATGGCTGGCTGCCTGGAGCATGTCCTACTTGGCATACTCATGCCGTGCGCGGCCTGTAGCACGTACCTTGGCGGGCATGCTGGCCGTCTTCTCTGTGCGAGCGGCGGTAGTTGTCGTGTTGCCACCGGCGACGAGAGTCGTGGCCCCACACCCCTGCAGGCTCAGTGCCTTTTCCCGACGCCGCCTCTTGCTGCTGCCGCCGCCGCCACCGCCGCCATCTCGCTGCTCCTTCTGCCGGTTCTGCACCTCCATGAGCGCCGTGATGAAGGTGTTCTTCACCTCCTTCTCGAACTCCAGCTCGTCACGGCGCGCCAGCTGGGCCACCAGCTCCTCGGAGTAGCCGCGGATGGCCGCCTCCACCCTCACCAGCAGGGAGGCCAGCCCCGCGCTGGGCATCAGCACCAGCCCTGCCAGGGAAGAAGAGAGGGCACCATGGGAACCAAGGTAGAGGTAACCAGGGGAACCAGGGAACAGGTAACCAGGGGAACCATGGGAACCAAATAAACCATGCAGCATCATGCACTTTTACTCTACCTGTGAACCACCACAGCAACATTGTGAATTGCCTCAAAAATGGTAATTTCACAATTTCTATAATGTAAAAATATAAAACAAACAACAGTAGAAGTTCCCAACCCACCCACCTTCATAAGAGCTGTTGTTGTTGGAGGCCTGTGACAGCTGCTTGATCTCCTCAAGGAGGGAAGGATTTGTTCTTGGGGAACAGTGACTGATGGTGTCCTCCTCGTCTTCCTCCTCGGTCTCCCCTGGGTCTGGGGAGTTCTCCATCATCTCCACGATCTCCTCAATTACCTTGGACAGGACAGCGTGGTTCAGATGCTCTCTAGGTGAAGTGTAACTATACTGTGTGTTACATATGGGCTCCGTCTAAATCAGTCTACATCCGGACACACACACCTGCCTACGACAAGAGAGAATACAATTTCACAGAATTTCCAATGAACGGCACCATAGCAACAATCTTTGCTACGACACCGCTGACACAAACAGCTGTCTGCAACTATGGACACAAACACTTGCTTGTTACTGTGGATAGAAACATCTGCTTACGGACTCACCTGATCTGCGGTGATGAGAGGATCGTCCTTTAGGCAGTTTGCGTTGTCATTCTTCTCATTCATCTCCTCCTCGTCTTTTTCGTGGATCTGGAGAGGAGAAAAACCAGAGACATTATATAGAGGAGACAGACCACTTAGAGAGTCCTCAATAGAACTCTATGGGAGAAGTACCAGAGAC
>JAODLL010001654.1:0-36537 GCA_026546735.1 Forbesichthys agassizii
ACACTACTAAGCCAAACAGCCAATGGACGCATCTCTCCACAAAATAAACTGAATATTGCAACATTTTCGATATGATAATGCGCAACGTGATATTGCGATAACGATATCGATATACTGTGCACCCCTACTATATATAGCATAATAGTGCGGTCTACTACAACTGTAATGTATTTTCACTTGTATACATGTTAGAATGCCATTATCTATTTAACAACATTGTCTTGAGAAATATGTCAGTATAGTCTACAAAGAAGTGTGTGTGTGTGTGTGTGTGTGTGTGTGTGTGTGTGTGTGTGTGTGTGCACCACTAAAGTTGTTGTTTTCATGATTGGTTGTGTAAATATACTTTTAAATTGGTATCTACGGAAGCATACATCATATTTTCCCCTACTTCCATGTCCAAATGAGAGAGGGATGCATAACTAGATGTAAGGCTCTGTAATTGTGAATACAGTAGATGCTATAGCATAGCATGTGTATAGTACAGTATGGATTCTGTTTTCTCACTGTGTGTGTGTGTGTGTGCGCGTGCACGTGTGTGTGTGAAGGCAGATGCCACACATATTCAGTGCTTTATGTGCCCCATCCAGGGCTGTACAGCATCTAGATGCCAGCTAGCCCAGACATCTCTCAATAATTGGCAGATGTTGTGATATTTTATACGGAGACCAAGCAGCATCGATTCAACTGGTACAATTTAACATCTGGTTGCATTAAATTTCACAATCATACATGGCTGCTAGATGTGTTTGTAAAAGTGTTGTTGATGACTAACTGGTTAGAATACACTAACTATAAATATTTCCAAATTTAGAGAGCTGCAAAGAGGAAGAAAATAATATAATCACATTGAGTGCATGTACGTGTACACACTACATAATGTGACTGTTTCCATTGCTTTGAATGGCTTTAATCCTGGTAAATAATAAATATTTGATGGCTTCCTCATTGACGGAGCATGGCACCTGGGCTGCCCGCCCTCTTCTAGTTCTCTCCACCCATGGGGGGGGGGATGTTCATACCTAATGGTGGTCGTTACCCTGGGGACACATCAAAGCCTGCTGTGCACAGTGATGCTATACTCTATGTGAATCCAATAAGCTTGTTTTGATTTTACCGTGTTGCTGGTTGTAGAGGAATACTGGTCAGACTGGAGTCAAGGGGATTACTGTGTGTGTGTTTGTGTGTGTGTGTTTTGTATTTGCTGTGTTTTTCTTTTTCTTTTTTTTAAATACTGTGTGTGAGTGCTGCTTTCCCTAGCAGGGCCTATAACGATGGTTGTCAGCACTGGCTGGTTGCTAGGTAACAATTACCTGACTGTGCTTTGCTTGCACAGAATTACACAGAAGCCTGTGTGTGTGTGCACGTGTGTGTGTGTTTACAGTATATATGGATGTCTGGATGTATTGTGTGTGTGTGTGTGTGCGCGCGCGTGTGTGTAGGGGTAGCGGAAAAATACAGCAAAGTAGTTTGCAACCCAGTGTTTCCACTGCAGGTACAAAAGCCTTTTAGAAATGTAACTTGTTTCTGATTGCCGTCTCTTTTCAAATGCACTTTCTTCTCATATGAGGCTACTAGCCAATGACATCATCATCATTGCTTTTAATCACAATTAACCTTAGTTGTATGGCATATCCATTGTATGGCGTGTAGCCTATATTGTTAGCATGAGGCGTTGCATGTTACAGTATTAATATTTGTGTAAATATGAGATATAATAGCAGATTTACTTGAGTGGCATAAAGCAGGAACATGCAGTGTGACAGGTGAAAATAAGATGATAGGTTAAGGTTAGACAAGTGGTGACAGAGAGCAGCACTTCCAGGTCATGTTTGATCTTTGAGCAGCTATATGTAACGTTAATTCCGTTTGACCAGCACATTAAAGCCTAATGTTTAATATTAGACTGATCTTGATTACGTCAGTCTCACAGAGACAGATAA
This sequence comes from Forbesichthys agassizii, assembly GCA_026546735.1. Taxonomy (NCBI): domain Eukaryota; kingdom Metazoa; phylum Chordata; class Actinopteri; order Percopsiformes; family Amblyopsidae; genus Forbesichthys; species Forbesichthys agassizii. The sequence continues at coordinate 1,944 of JAODLL010001654.1, forward strand.
ATATCTTCTACACTGAGCAGTGTAGGTGGTAGCCTCTCCCCAAGAATAACTGGGAAGCTCCCAGACATGGATGATATATTTGGAGATCGTTAAATGGTCCTAAATGAGACCCTGGCGTGAGCAAGAGCCTTGACCATCTGGCACCATTGTGACTGCTGAGGCTCTGTTAAAACCCAGCCAGCAGATTCAGCAACACTGATTGGATAGATGCTGACTAAGCCTTAGATCTACGGCCAATCAAAGAGTCGTTTAATCAATTACTTTACCCATACTCTATCCTTACTATCTTTACATATTAGCTAAAAGGTTTATGCAGGAAAACGTGCTTCAGCATAACATAAATCCTTCTCTGCTGAATTGATGCCGTTTCACAACTGAATTAAATGTTCTTTTCCTTTTTTAAATTTATTTTTTAAATTTCTTTTAGGAAGGTTTTTTCAAATGTAAACCCAATGTGTTTTTGAACTATACTGTATGTATTGTAAATGCCTAAGCGTTTGCAGTAGTAAGGCCTGATGTGTGCTCAAATAGCAATGGGAGCCCATGTGTCTCGTCCCCAGGCCACAGGCTGAACAAGGATCTGAGACACTACCTCAGCCTGAGGTTCCAGAAGTCCTCCCCAGACCATGAGCTGCAGCAGACCATTCGAGCTAATCTGTACCGCCATGCCGTGCCTTGTAAGTATCTCTGTTACGTTTTAAGACATGTTGACTCTCTCTGTGTGTGTGGTAAGTCCTTAGATCAGATTTAGTTTTGTATTTTAATTCCTGTCGGTTCTACAGACATCTGTTGCTCTAGTTGTTTGAGAATGGAGAAACAGTTCACACAAAGCTACAGTAAGTACGTGTGTCTAACCAAATAATTAAGCTCCTTGCCAGCCTGCAAGAAAATTATTATTGGTTACTTCTGTTCTGACCCAGTTTAATCTTGGATGATATGTTCAAATAGCATGATTTCTGGTGTAGTGCGAGTTGCACGCGGCCTCAGATCGCCTTAAATCAAAACAGATCTCACATCTTGGGTTATACCGTGTGTAGAGGTAGTATTGTTGTTGTTGTTGTTGTTGTTTTCCCATGAGGAGGTTTTTGATCTAATCAGTGAACAAATAGATCAGATTCCTTGCAACACAACACCTCATCCCGCCATCCCGGATCTATGAAATGGGGTTTGTCTGTGTGTGTGCTTGTGCATGTGCCCAGCTGAAAAGCCATTTATAGGCTATAGATAATTTTATCTAAAATGTGTCCCTCAGTCTTTTTAGGTTTGCACTCTTGTCAGTCAATCTGTGCCTGCCTGACCTCTTGATCTCAGCCATGTGACTGGTAAATCCTCCTCTCTGAGGGTCCCTGGCGGCCTACTAGGATTATGATGTTATATTGAAAATAGAGTCCTGCGAGATTATGTGATGCACATGTTAATGCACAAGTACTAGCAAAAGACCACACGCTGGTGGACAAGCAGTAGACAAACCGCAACCGTACCTATATGATCCCTATAGTTATGTTTTTAAAAAAGCATGTCTGTTTAGCCATGACTAGCAGCCAAAAGCCAGTGAAACATTACATGTGTTAAGGAAGAAGAGCATTGCTACTCTGTCGTGAATTGTATCATTATACGTACACTGTGTGCATTCAGACAGAAAGAAAAGGCTCTTGTTTTGGGACACCTGGTAAGTCTAAAACGTAAGAAAATATGTTTGATCTGTCTTCTTGCCGCACCCTCTCTTTCTGGGATCCTCTTTTGATTTATTTCTTTATTGTACAGTCACAGTGTTTTGTCAAGAGACTTGGCACGACAGGGCAGAATGAGTAGCGGGAAAAGTCACACTTCTGAACCCTCACTATCTTTTGTCTTCCCCCCGTCGTTCTCACCCACCACCCCTGACCACGTGTCTCTGGTCCCCCCATCCCAACGCCTGACTCAAACAGGTGCTTGTTCCTCCTTCAAAAAAAGCTCTGGTGTTGTTTTTTTTGGGAGGAGGTCGCCCCCTCCCCCAAATAGCCGCCCCTCCCCTTCCCGTGCATCCTGCTCCGTGCTACAGATGGTCATTGTTATCGTGCGCTGCAAATGGCACCATTGACAGGGAAGTCAACTCTCTCGTGGGAGCGTTTCGGTTGCCTCTCACGTCTACAGCTGCTGCTGTGAGAGAGGAGGGTTAGCTGGACGCTATAGAGCCGCTGTCTGTCTGAACCCATCCTCCCTCCCCCCCATCTGATCTCTCTCTCTCTCTTGTGTCTTCTCTAATGTCACTCTCTCACCATCTTCCTGTAGCTGTGTCTGCTGCTCTCTCTCTCTCTCACTCTCTCTCTCTCTCTCTCTCTCTCTCCCACCCGCCCCTCTTCCCTCCGCGTCGTCCGTCACTATCTCGCTTCCTTGTTTTTCCGCTCGGCTGCCGATCTCTGAGAAATCATTGCCGGAGACACATTTCCCTGCTTGCCGCTGACACAAAGGAAGGATTAGGGCTCGTCTCGTCGGCTCCTGCTCGCTCCGTGTCCAGGCAAGTGGCAGCTTGCTTACTCTCCCCTCCTCTCCTCCTGCTCTCCTCCTTCTCTCCTTCACCCTCGCAGTTTGCCAGCGTCCATGATGCGCACGCACGCACACACGCACACACACACACAGCAGGAGGAGACGCCTGGTGGAGCTAATGTGGTGTGTGTGTGTGTGTGTGTATGTATATAGGCTAAGGGAATCAGGGATGGCGGGGTTGGGAATTATGTGAGGGGGTGAGGGAAAGGGGGTGTGGGGGGGGGGGGTGGGCAGGCACGTCCAACACAGAGGGACAGATGGCCAGTAGCTCTGATGCTTTTTCCTCTTTGCGTTCCTAATTCATCCTGCAGGCTTTGTGCACGGCCCGCTAGCACACAGACGCTCTTTTCAAGCAAGCAGGAGACGACGGCTGCACTCCTCAACCGACGGGGGCGGGAGGGGGGGGGGGGGGGACGTTGTGTGTCGTGTGTGTGTGAGTGTGTGAGAAGAGCGATTGAGGATGGGGGGGGCGGGCAGGGGGGTTGTTGTCGCGGTAGAGGCAGGGCAGGTTTTTCAGAAGGAGTGGATAGGATAGTCATAGCGTAGAGGAGGGCTAGAGGGAGGAGGATGGGGGGGGCTCAAATGCATGGAGGTCAGGTCCAGATGCTCCTTTAACAAAAGGGCTTTTCTGGGGGAATGGCAGGGGGAGGCATGGCACTCGCCATTATGTATGTGTGTGTGCGTGCGTGCGCGTGTCTGTGTGTGTGTGTCTCTGCATTGCAGGGAGCTGCCGAGGAGGCTCATGCTAATGACGGCCATTCAGCCCTGTAACGGATGAGTGAACCCCGCCTCCTGTTTGCCTGCGTCTCACGAACGCACAGGTTAACACTCACTACGTGGATGAGGCTGTACAGTGCTAACACAGTGTCCTGTGTGGGGACCAGCCACAGGCAGATGATAGCCTCACTGTGTATTCTGGACAAATATCTTTTGTTGCACTGAAACAGGTGCAGCTGTTGTGAATGCCTCTGTTTGTTTGTGTGTGTGTGTGCGTTTGTGTGTGTGTGTGTGCGCGCGTTTATGTCATATTTAGCAGCGTTGACATATACACGTTAGCCATGTAGTCGGCATGGCGACTCTACTAATAACAAATACAGTAATGTGTCATGTCAATAGTGTGAGTGGGGTGACGGGTCATGCTGTGGTTGTTTTTTGTCTTTTTCTGTATTTGATTTGATATTATTTATTTTTGAATAGACCACTCTGTAACATAATTTCTATTTGTGAATTAGTATTTGATACATTACCATTAACACCGTAATCACACTCATCCTAGTGTTACTATAATGTTATTACTCACAATCACACTCGGCATGTATTCCAAGGTTGTATAAGACCGTTATTGTCACACCAATTTAACCAGTGTCAAGCCAACTGTGTTTACAATGTGCAAACACGCAAACCTAGTTATTCAGGCTATTTTACGAGGGGCTGTAAAGACAGACGTGTTTCAGATGACTTGATGTGAGGCAGATGTGACCTGTTGGCCCGCTGGCTAGGCGTGTACATAACATGTGTGGTGTGTGTACACGCTAAGGGTGTCACATCGCACACCTGCTGGGCAGGACAACTGACACCTTTTCGTGATTGTTTACATATGGATATACTGTATGGTGGTTGATGACATCAGCACTGCCGTCAACCTGACCAGATGTCAGCCAACTCTTTATTTAGCCTTTGGAATCATTTCCAGTGTCTTCTGACCAGGAAGGACTTAACTATAGAGATGCTTTTTGGCATTACCTTTTTGTATTGTAGGTGGGCTGCACTGATGAGATTAATTTATTCAAAAATGAGAGCCTTAAATACCCAGGGAACAAGATAAACAAGATAATAATTTCTCTGTTTATAGTTAGAGGAATGGTGCACTGTATTCTTGGCAGAGTGGAGTATGTAGTGGCCAATGGAAAGGACTGCTTTTAGCCATGGGGTTTGAGGTCAAGGAAATTAAGTGAACAAAGAATACATTTTATCATATTTTATTATACTACGTTGTGTGATAGTCTTGTGATGGGTGTGTGTGTGTGTGTATGTGTCAGATTCTGGTCTGTTAATAAAGCCGTACTGTGACGTTAAATATGTTTAGCTGGCCGGAATGTGACAAGATTTATCTAAAAATGATGTGTTCCAATGGCTAGCTATATTTCCTCATTAAACAACCAGCATCTCAGGGTGTGAAATGATTCATCAGCCCACACTATAAATAGAGCCTCCTCCATTGGTCTAAGGAAGTCTCACACCTTTTTGTTTTCATCTGAAGGCTGGAATATTCTCTACACTCATCCTCACTTCTGTAGAGAAGCCATTTCATATCATACTATATATCTGTTTTTTATCCTGCAGCGTCATGTAGCTAAATTAGCCATTAGCCATATGCTAATATAGTAGCAAGCATGTTTTATCTGGTTTATTAGCATGTATACACCGTCATTGTACAGGCGCCTTGCTATGTGCAAAATACATTTGATTGTCAGAAAGGTATAGTAGCTTTGATGGCCCTGAATTGCTATTGAAATTGAAAGGCAGATGTCCACATTAGAATGCACTCACTAATGGGATACTGCACATATAGAAAACTCTGCAGTTACCTCACTCAGGGGGGTGCGTAATATACTGTATGCATTGATCAAGACATGAGCTCGACCTGCTCATCCATGGCCGCTCATCACTGTAATTTGCCTTGTGAATTATTAATCATTTTCACAAGCGATGAAGGCTACTGTGTTTGTTTTTGTCAAAGTTGTGATAGAATGGGGCCATGTGGCAGAGCTGCAGCCTTCTCTTCCCTGAGGGAAACTCCCGGGTTCACTGATCAGGTTGCCCGTGCAGCAGTCATTATTGTCCATGCAGGTACAGGCTGGACCGGTAAGATAGGAGATGCCTTTTGGTTCTCTCTCTCTCTCTCTCTCTCTCTCTCTCTCTCTCTCTGGGCTTGGGTCCACTCGTTTACGCTCGATCCACTTGACCATGCGCGCTGTAATTCCTTTACCACTACATACTGTATGTGCCACGTCAATGTGTTGCACCTCCAAAGGCTTAAACTGGATATCAATAGTTGCACCGTCATCCCACAGCGCTATTCCACTGTACCCCTCCACCTCCCTCTTCCTCCACATTCACATCAGTGAACCGCCCCCGCCCCCCCCCCCCTCCCCTCCCCCATCCCCCCTCTCTCTTAACCCAGCATTCACCCCTGGAGTGTTGCACGTCTCGGTCATGAGACATGCAACACAAGCTCGAACGGTGCGTTCTTGTTTCAGAATGCGAACATGTGCCGGGCCAGTGTCAAGAGGCATGTGTTTACGGCTGAGACGAAGTGAAAAGTGGCGGGGAAACAGAGAGACCGGGTGAGAGAGGGGCTGGAGGCACAGAGAGGCAAAGAAAGACAGTGGGCGGGGGAGGGAGGGGGGGGCTTGCAGGGAGCTGTGGGGGCTGCAGCCATTGGCTTCAGACAGGAGCTGGAGTGCGAATAGCTCACATTGGCTTAGCCTCTAAGCTGGGCTGGACCTCTGCTTTGCTCCCCTTGCGGAGCTTTGAGGGAAAAAGACAGCTGCCTGCCTGCCTGCCTCCTATAGCAGCCTGCCTGTATGGGCTAGCAATCTGGCTGCTACTAGCGCTCGCTCACAGGCGACCGGAAGGCTCGGATGGAGCACGATTCGCTCTCTTTGGATTTTACCGTGTGAATATGTGTGTGGAATAAGGCGCTGGAGAGGACTGAGGAGCTGCAGCAGAACGGAGGTATTCCTGTGACATTTCCCTTGCTCCCTCTTGATGCGAGTGATGCCCTGGGCTTCCGGGATTAGACGGAGTAAGTGTGGGTGGGGAGAAAAATAGAGAATGGCAGAGAGCTGGAGCCTGCCTGGGCAGATGATGGGGTTTGCGCGTTTAAGCTGTGGAATCCGGAGTCTGCGTACTGGCGTGTTGTGATGTTTTGTAGCCTATACCGTGTGCCTGTGTGTGATGATGGCGGAGCTCCATGTGTGTGTTTGCTCATCTGAGGCAGTGTTTGGTTAGTGGTGGGGCTGATCTGCTGACACGCCGCTATTGTTGGAGGGACAGGGGGACATTTCCCCTGCTGCCTGGCCCACGGGCATGGAGGAACACCTCCCCTCTCTGTGTTTTTTGTATGCGCGTCTTCCCCTCGACACCGCTTTAGTTGCGGTCCTCATGGCTGAGCACTATGCAGCAGCCTTCGACGTATCCTCGTCTCAGTATTTAGGATGTGGGTGCTTCTCTGTGTTGCTGTGGAGGGAGCACAGAAAGAAGAAGAACATATAAAGAAGAAATCTTTTGTGTGATTTTTTTTTTTTTTTTTGCGAGGATAATTGAGCTCCGCGCCGTAAATTCCTCCCCTCTGTTCTCGCATAGCCCCTTTCTTCTTCTCCCCCCTCCGATACTCCACGCTGAAAGGAGAGCGGGGGAGAGCAGGGGAACAGCAGGGGAATAGCGGCAGGGACTCAGTTGTTAAGAGTGTTGTGACGCGGGGCTGAAAGAAAGGCCTGTTGTGTTTGGTGTGCATGGTCTCTCTTGCATTGCATTTCTCTCTGTCCCAAATCAGGCTCTTTCACATAGAGAGCCCACATTGTATGTACTTACATGTACAGTATGAATGTATATACTGCATATTACACATTTAGTGCCGTTCCGGGGGCAAGGGGTGCTATATGTTGAAGCCTCCCCACACCGTGTTAGTTAATTAAACCCTGGCCCCTGATAGGATCTTGTGTGGGGCCGTTATTTGCTTCATCATTAATCTGAGGGCCTCCACTTCATTGATTATCTCTCCGTTCTCCTTCATAAATCACGATGGGCCAGCAATCTCTTTAATGAGAGGATGGAAATGCTGACAGAACACAGCAGTGCTACTCGTGACATAACCCTCACCTTGGGCCCCCAGGTCACTTTGTCAAGGCTGTAGGAACAACTGTAACACCTGGACATTCTCAACACAGTGCAACGCAGTAAAACGTTTTTTTGGCTATACTGGGAAAATATGTATACTGGTAAGTGTGTGTAGTTGCATTCTTATAGCAGAATAGTCACAGTGAAACCATACTGTAATTGATTTGAAAAGCTGTCTATCCAAGCTTTGTGGGGCAGATGTGCCCATCCTCCGAGCAGTGTCTATAAAGGGACGGTTTATGTAGATCCTAAAGTCTAACTGTTTAAAGAGAGAGAGATTCCTTTGACTGTGTTTCTCTATCTCTCTCTGCCCTGACTGACAGGGATGTGATCTTCCCTTCTGTTTTCACAACATACCTGGCCCCCACATTGCCCTGCATGTTTACCCTGGAAACACACGTTTATTATGCTGTTAAAGTGTTTCACCTATTTCTCATGTATAAGCACATACAGGACCGTATGTGTGAAGGCTTTGTGCTCTCTACTTTATACAGTAGGATCATCTTTGATGAGTCTTCTGCTGTTGTGCTCAGGGGCCTTACCAGCAGGGGTTAGAAGAAGTAGCAGATGTTTGGCTGGACATGTGTGTGTGTGTGGGGGGGGGGGGGGTGGGGGGGGGGGTGGGGGGGGGGGGTTGTGGGTGTGGGTGTGGGTCTGTATCAGACAATGAGTGGAAGCTCCCCAGACCATCAACAGCAGGAAGGCGATTGAGGCTATCAGATATCACCAGACTGCTCTCAGCCCACAGCCTATTGTTAAAACTCTGTGAGCAGTGCATTTTTACCTGATTTTGTGTGTGTGTGTGTGTGTGTGTGTGTCACACATTTGAGTTTTGTATTTATAAGGATGGTATGGAGATGTTTTATATTGCGTTAAATGTTATTTTTAAATGCATTACAGAATTCTGCATATTGCTAAATGCACAGTGTCATTATGAACATTAAACATCACAGCCCATTCACTGAGCGCTCTGCTGACCCACTGTCAAACTAGTGAACATCAGATAAGGTGTACCTGTGTATAGGTATTCTGATATTGGAGCAGATAGTATTGGTGTGAATATCATAGGGATTGTTTTGAGGTCACATCAGACCAGATGGGGTCTGCAAAGCAAAGAATGCCTGGAACTGTTATTCACTTGAACTCGTTCTTCTCTCAGGAGCCCTTTCACAATATACTGCATACTATGGCATCATTGACACTATGAGAGACTGCAGAGTCACAGAAGCGATGTGTCTGGTTTTGAGGTAACCATGAGAACAGAACAGTAAACAAACCATGTAGATTAACCAAAAGATAGATGTATTAACATTCTTTAAATAAGTCTAGCCTACATTATCTATGAATTAAGACAACATATGTGGTGAATATAATAAGCATGTCATTTGTGCATTTTTTTACATTGTTTTAAAAATAAATACCAACTTAAGGCTATGTCCATTAAACATGTCAGCCTATTTCACGCATTCTCTGTCTGGTATGGTCTGGTAGGCTACGGTAAAAGCTTGTGAAACGTAATTTTAAACATTTAAAATGTTATGACAATTTGCAGCACTGCCACCTCAAAAGTTATTTTATTATATCCGATTGTACCTCGAAGATGGGCGGCTACAAAGCATACAGTAGGCTACTTACCAATCTGATGACAAAAAGCTATCCATACTTTTTGTAGGAGCTTAAATTCCAATAAGCAGATATAGAAAAAAGATGAGTATTTATGATTAGTCCAGATCATGTCCAACCGATTACATTCTTGCCGGCTTCGGATCGGTGAGAGTATAGGCTACAGTCTGTGCGGTAACATGTACAACAGAAAATGTAATTAAATCCAATGAAAGCTGTCCATGCGGTTATATTTAATTTTCTTTAGCATCCTGCTGAATACTCAGTAGTGGCCACACGGTGCACGTTGAGTGAAGATAAGTCCACAATACGACTGGGTGCCCTCTCAAAGTCTGTACGAAACTTGCTTGTGATCTGATAATGCATGCAATATTCCATATACAGTAGTTAAATGCAGTTGTGGTGAACATAACGTACTGGGGCATCCTCTGTTTTCTGTATATGTATAATGTGTAATGTGTTACAGTGTTGTTTATTGGTTTTTGTTTTGTTTTTTTGGTTCTATGATCAGATAACATTGTAAAAGTTAATTTTCTGATCAATAAAGTGTGATTCTGAGATGTAAAATGATGCCAGTGTCCAGCAGTATGTATGGATATTAATATAGGGAATGTGTTTTTGCTTGTCCATTCTGAAAGATTCAGTAGCCATATGGCCTTAGAATCTGCGTTTCTTTGAAGCCAAACAAAATGGCCCCTGGATGATTTGCCAATAATACAGTTGGTGTGCCTACAGCAGCAAATAACAGTGAACAGGCAATGTGTTCTATTCCAATCTAGGCATTCTCAGATCAATGCCCTATAGAAAGCACAAACCATTTGGGATCATTTTAATTTTAGCTTGTGTATCTATATGGATATTATGGATGTGAATCTAAATAAGAGTTGTATTGAATTACAATATAGCATGGTGGTATAATGGTACCACATAATGGGACTGATATAAATTACAAAAACAAAACAGGAAAAGAAAGAATTCAGGCAGCGCACCTCCATTCTTGTGGTAAAAATCAAATACATATCAATATCTATTTATTCACTTGCAAAACTAACCTAACTAACCAAATACCTACTAACAAATAGTCCATACTGATCCATGACGTCCTGTCGACAATGCTTGTCGAATAGTGATGTTCCTGCAATTCTCTTTCAAGCCCCTACACAAAAATATATTGATGTTAAATAAAAAGTGAATGTACCAAAGTATTGACAGTATTGGTCAATTAATGCAAAAGCACTTCTGACATAATAATCAACTGTATTTGATAATGTATATGTATCAGTAATCCAAACTGTATAAGCAGAATGGAATCCCAGTGAATCTAAACAGTTATATCAGTTTTATTTACTACAGTATAATGTATACCACAGCATACTACCCAAACGCCACTCATAGTGCAACAATCCTGTCTGAAGGAGGTTTGCACATGCTGCTGCATTTCATACCACCTTTCAGACAACACAGTGCTTCTCTAGCTGCTAAAATGCCTGTTGTTTACTGATATTTACAGTATACATCTCTTGAGCCCTAGCTATTCTCCACATCCAGTTCCATCACATTTAACTCCATGAAATTAGGATTAGGAATTAATTATGACACCTGCATTTGAGAATGACTGTTATATGGTGTCAGTGGCATTTAGCTAGAAAACAAGAGCCCAGTTCTGCTTTCAATGGCCACCTACAGCTCTGATTTGGCTGCACTGTGTAATGCTTGTTGTGGAGCAGTCCAGTCTCCATACTATCTGTGTTGGAGCCTACTGTACTGTAGATATGGGTCATATCATGGTCCAGTCTCCATACTGCCTGTGTTGGAGGCTACAGTACTGTAGATATGGGTCATATCATGGTCCAGTCTCCATTTAGCATGTGTTGGAGGCTACTGTACTGTAGATATGGGTCATATCATGGTCCAGTCTCCATACTGCCTGTCTTGGAGGCTACTACTGTAGATATGGGTCATATCATGGTCCAGTCTCCATACTGCCTGTGTTGGAGGCTACTGTACTGTAGATATGGGCATATCATGGTCCAGTCTCCATTTAGCATGTGTTGGAAGCTACTGTACTGTAGATATGGGTCATATCATGGTCCAGTCTCCATACTGCCTGTGTTGGAGGCTACTGTACTGTAGATATGGGTCATATCATGGTCCAGTCTCCATACTGCCTGTGTTGGAGGCTACTGTACTGTAGATATGGGTCATATCATGGTGAAGTCTCCATACTGCCTGTGTTGGAGGCTACTGTACTGTAGATATAGGTCATATCATGGTTTTGGACTGGCTACTTCAGGGGCACACATACCCTTGCTCTGGAGAGTTTAATGAACTCGCAAGGAGCAAGGAGCGATACTCTCTTCTACTACTAGCTAGTTATACCACATTATGAAACGTGTGTGTGTGTGTGTGAGTGTGTGTGTTTTCTTGCACCACACATGCAATAGGTTTTAATTAGAGGTTAAGAGATGCTGCAAAATCTAGTTTTGGATGCATAAACAATTGCACAGTATGCAGTATAGAATTATTTTTTCTGTAGTTTCGGTTTTGGATTCTATTTAGTGTTAATAATAATAATAATAATAATAATAATCTTTATTTGTATAGCACTTTTCATACATAATTGCAGCTCAATATGCTTTACAGAGAGGGAATACATGCACAATAGTGCTTCCCATAAATAAAATACAGAAAAACAACATTAATACAAATAGTTAAAGGAATCAGATTTAAAAAATGTAAGAAAAATTAAAACAGATGCTAATCCAGTGGAGGATGTGCCAGATGTTTATTCCACTAGCAGTTATTAGTTACATGTATCTTTATGGATGGTTATATCCCATTGTACCCACTAATCTCAGTGTAGCACCACTGAGTGGTGATGGTGATGTTTTGTTCATGATGACACATCATTGTGGGGGTTTGAAATGTTATCAGACTACATGAGAGAAGCTTTGGTGACAGTAGTTGATGACGTTACCAAAGAATGACAAGGCTTGCCTGAGCTCTCTTATCCTTTTAGCAGAGCAAGGATAAATACGGATGTCTGTCTGTCTGTCACACACACACATGCACACACCTATGAGAAAGCTGTAGAGATTCTTCACGCTCAATAACAAGATACATACTACCCAGACAACATTAAAGAGAACACAAAGCAGTGCAGGGAATAGGAAAGCAAGAGAGGGTCACTGTGTGTGTGTGTGTGTGTGTGTCTGCATGCTTGTGCGTGCGAGCATGTGTGGGTATGTGTTCGCTCCTATATGTACTTTGTATTAGTTGCCAATGCAGTGATACAGCAGTTCTCTAAAGGTTGTGATGCATAATCTGCAAATACTTCATGTAAATGCAGTCACATGCAATTACTGGACAAGATTACAATAATATAAAAAGCAATATACTGTAATAAAGGTACACGCCTTGATTATGTTCTAGTGCTTCCAGCACCCTGAACTTCTAATTGCACGTGTGAGAGTGTTAGGAGCACTGACTGAGAGGCTGACAGTTCCACCAACCGACGTTGTTTTGGTTTCATACTTTGAGGAGTGGCCCTCCTGTACTCACTGGGTTGGCCGTTTGAGGTCTTGGAAGCGCTACAATGATCGAGGGATGTACCTTTAACCACACAAGGCTATTTTTGTCTTTAACAACCATAAACATTACTGAAATGTATAGAAAATTGTTAGATTATTTGTGTCTAGGATTTATGCTATATGAACAGCTTGCAAGATGCATGATTGGCTTTGCTGTACATACCTGCCTGACACATGACAAACATCACGCAGGTATAGAATCTCCAGCCAATCAGTCCATGAGGAAAGTTCAGTTGGTGATGACAGGAACTAACCCTGCATTCAGGATGGTGAAACATTTGCATCAAGTTCAATGAACGTGAACGGCAGTGGGTTGAACAGCAGGTTACAAAACGGAGGAGTTGGGCTGTCCATGTTGGTTGAACAACGCTCACATGGCTAACAACAACAAAGCGATTGTTTGTGTTTTACTGCTTTAGATTGTTGTGTTTCAGCAATACAGATGCACAAGATGATGGTAGAACCAACTGCCTCTTGAACCACTTCTGTTGATGCATAGCGCACTGTTCCAATTGAAGGATATGTCTGTAATGGCTGTGTCAACATATTCGATTTCAGAACTTCATGCATTTCATATACGAATGAGATGGCATACATTTACTAGGATGGGAAGATGTAATAAAAGTGAGATTTTGTAATGGTACTAAATAGTGATGATGACTTCTACTTACACATACTTATGCATACTTCACTCAGCATCACTCGCCATGCCTATTAAACGCAGTAAACGTCTTTCAACGTTTTTGAGGAAACGGGTCTTTCAGTGAAAAGTCTGAACGTTCTGAATGTTCAATGAACTAACTCACAGGAACTAAGTCAGGATAGTTTACATTCAATGAACGAGAATGTCAGTGGACTGAGTTGGGCTGTGGGTTCATGGCTATCAACAACATACTGCAGTGTTAGTTATGTGCTTTACTGCTGTAGATTGTTGTGTTTTAGTTGTATGGATGCTGAAGATGATGGTAGAACCACCTCTATCAGTATGGTAGAGCAGTGTTTCTCAATCCCTGGAGGCCCAATACCCTGCATGTTTTAGATGTCTCCCTGCTACGACACACCTTACTCAAATGAATGGGTCAATATCAGGCTTCTGCAGAGATTGATGACAACCCATTCGTTTGAATAAGGTGTGTTGGAACATGGAGACATCTACAACATGGGCTGCATCCGACAACTAATCCACACAGCCAGCAGACACCTCTCGCCAAAATATAAATGGAATATTGCATACTTTCCGCCACATTTTCAAAAGGATATTGCTCAACGTGATAATGATATTGAGTCAATATTTTGTGCACCCCTACAGTACAGCCTGGTATACATATTTGCATTTCCACAAGCATGCAAACAAACCTTGCATGTTGCCTATGCGACAAGCAACAATCTCACAGGCCAAGCAAGCATTAAAATTAACAACAAAACATTGCTATGCTTAACCTCTCTCTCACCTGAATAAGGCTTATCAGCAGTGCAGCTATGCAACCTCGGGTCTCTCTCCTGCAATCAGCCTATATATAACAATTTTCTCTTGGATGACAAGAAAGCGTGCCCTGTTCAAGTGTAGTTAGAAACTCGCAAATATTTTCATATATATCTCCAATCCAACACATAATTTGTTTAGTGTTGCCATGGGAACGGAACTTCAAGTAAAAAAAAAAAAGGTTGATATCCATCTGAAATGTACAGTAGCCTATGATGTCAATGTCAAAGTCATCACTATGTTCAAATATTTACATACTTCTTGACGCTAAAACTTCTCCTCCAAAATTCAATGTTGATAATAAGATAAATACGTATATTTTCACTTGCTGCTTGCTCGCTTTCATGTAGCTTTCTAAAAATACTGTAAGTCAGAGAACAGTCTGCTGTATACAAAATGTTTCACTTGAACTAATAGAACTTTAGCTTTAATATATTTTATTTTTGACCTTCACTAAAGGTGAACACCATGTGGGTGTACACTAAATATAATCATGATGCCATGATGCCCCACTCCCAAAAGCCAGCCAGCAAAAAACATCTTACGATGACAGAGAAAGTGTTGTTTGTTTGTTTAGGGAGGGATTGGAAATCCGCATTAGGTGATTGTTTTTGCTGTTGTCTTTGATCCTTGAGATCTCTGTTTCTCTAACTCCAGTTTCCTGACTCTTCCATCATTTGGCAGATGACTGTCCCTACTCTGTCTGGTTGAGTGACCTGTCTTTCTCATAAACTGTGGAGTAGAGGTCTTAATGGGTCAAAAAAATGTGCATATTTCACACAACCCGATTTTGCATTAATTAAAAACCCAAAAATTAAACTGAAGTACTGTGGATTTTTTTTTTATACATATCCATTCAGTACCTGTTTGGGTCCAAAAGGCCTATTAAATTGTGTTGCTACAGGCCCTGCTGAGAAATGCACAGGTTGCCACACTCGCACTGCCATCAAATGTTAAAAGAAGCAAATAAATTGAGGTAAAATTTGAGTTAATAATTTAGACTAACCAACAGTTAGTTAACCAGATATGAGTCAAGCATTCAAAGTTAGACTCGGTCGGGTCTCGGGTCGGGTCTAGAAATGTTTGGTCTCTGAGGAACCGTGAAGACCTCTACTGTGTAGTGATATCAGCATGTGCATATTTTACTATGACGAATACAGAGATGTACATGTTTAATTAACATCTATCTTATTGTAATGGTGGTTGGCTGGTTAGCCCAGGGCAGTTGCACCTCAATCTAGGGTTATAGAGTACCTTGTAGAGAGTCCACCCTCTGAACGGGAGAGTCCCGGGTTTGACAGACCACGGTTGCATTAAGAAAAATTCAGATTAAAGGCACTAAAAAAAGGATTCAAATGAAGGAGAACCTCAGATAGTAAAGTGCTAGAAGAACAAGAAACTTTTGCTGAAATTCTGGCATTTGTAGCACTTCATTAGGATGCCATCAAATTAGCCTTTGCAGTAAAGACACCAAGAATGTACGTTATAAAACAGCTCAACACTGGGCTAAGAGACAGACAGGTTTCTTATTTGTATTCAGTTGCATGGAACACCTCCTGCTTTGTCCAAATGGATAATGGTACCAAGCTGCTGTCATGTGTAATGATTATAATTATTTTGTGATTGTGAATACAGTAAATATGGGCTTCAATGTGTAGGATTGAGTTGTATTCACACAGTA
This sequence comes from Forbesichthys agassizii, assembly GCA_026546735.1. Lineage (NCBI taxonomy): Eukaryota > Metazoa > Chordata > Actinopteri > Percopsiformes > Amblyopsidae > Forbesichthys > Forbesichthys agassizii. The sequence continues at coordinate 17,749 of JAODLL010001654.1, forward strand.
GGAGTAAGAAAATACATTGTGTATTCATTAGTAGAACATTGTATAACATGACCATATTTTGAGAATTTTCAGCCCAACATTATTATTGGTCATAGATAAATATTATTGTAAACACCTATATTAAGTTGTTTTATTTCGGGTTTTTTTTAATGCCTGCATCCTATAAATTGTTTTTGTGGTGATGACTTTGGTATGGGCTATACAACATACAGTATTATGTTCACCAGGGGTGTCAGGATGTTTTTTTTAAGATATTGGTGTTGTCTTCTTAATCCCATCCCTAATGCTATACAGGATAAACAGCACGGCAGCAGAAATGGCCTAAATGTCTGACTGGGATCAACATTATTTTACAGTATGCAGCTGAAAGGTTTTTTAACTTTTATTTGAACACTGATTATTTATTGACATTTGATGTTGTGTAGCTGCATTTTGTTGCATGGAAATGTATAAGAATAAGACTTCCATATCTTCTTTATGAACAATATATATGAATCATCTCGGGAAAGAAGTTCAAACAGGACTGTGAGATATACTGTTCCACGTACACCTGTACATCGCTTCTCTGTAGATTGGTATCTTTGTCTAAGCAAAGCGAGTAGACCTGTGGGGGGTATATCTGCATATGTTTGCATGGACTCTGCCTTGTAATCATAGCTCTTCCTGTCAGTGGCCCTGGACAATATGGAAAATAAGGCTTACAGTTTACCTCAGACCATTAATATTAATCAGATCCTATGTGTGTAGGCTAGTACAGTATGCCTCACAGAATGTCTCACTCCTTCTAAGAATCAGCCACATCCATCCATCCATCCATCTTCATCCGCTTATCTGTAGTTGGGTCACGGGGGCAGCAGCTCCAACAAGGGACCCCAACTTTTCTTTTCCGAGCCACATTATCCAGATCTAACTGGGGGATGCTGAGGTGTTCCCAGGCCAGTGTGGATATATAACCTCTCCACCTAGTCCTGGGTCTTCCCCGAGGCCTCCTCTCAGCTGGTTGTGACTTGAACACCTTCCTAGGAAGGCACCCAGGAGGTATCCTTATCAGATGCCCGTACCACCTCAACTGGCTCTTTTCGACGCAAAGGAGCAGCGGCTCTACTCAGAGTTCCTCATGAATGGCCAAGCGTTATACCCTATCTCTAACTCCTTCACTTGGTAAGGACTTATTCTCTACTCGGAGTAGGCACTCCATCGGTTTCCTGCTGAGAACCATGGCCTCAGATTTAGCGGTGCTAATCCTCATCCCAGCCGCTTCACACTATGTTGATTACCAATCCAGTGAGTGCTGAAGGTCACGGGCCGATGATGCTATCAGGACCACATCATCTGCAAAAAGCAGTGATGAGATCCCCAGGCTACCGAACCGCAACCACTCCCCACCACGAATACACCTTGATATCCTGTCCATGAATATCACAAACAGAATTGGTGACTAAGCACAGCCCTGGCGGAGACCAACCCCCACCTGAAACAAGTCCGACTTACTGCCGAGAATCCGTACACATCTCTCACTTCACCCTCCACCCTGAAGTCATACTCCTGCAGCACCTCCCACAGTATCTCCCGAGGAACCCGGCCTTCTCCAGATCCACAAAACACATGTAGACCGGAAGGGCATTCACCCAGGCCCATTCCAGCATCCTTGCAAGAGTAAAGAACTAGTCCGTTGTTCTATGACCAGGATGGAAACCACATTGTTATTCTTCAATATGAGGTTAAGGCACATTACATTTTAATTTTACATTGTGTAACAACATAAGTTACAATATCTAAAGGTTTCATAGAGTTAATGTGTACATATTTTAACCTTTCAAATACCTGTAATGGCTTTTTATTAATTAAAAAATATTAATTATTTTTTATATTTTTAAAAATCTGTACCACCAGGTTCAGGTTCAGGTCTTGTTGCGTTTGTTTGGTTTTATTTATTTTGAATAATTACATTATTTAAAATTGTATACAGTTTACCATTACAACCTTAAAGGTGGTTGCAAAGATACTGGAATAATAACAAGATGGAGCACTGTAATACATTTCAATGGAGGCAAAAATGGAACGCTTCTGGTCTCTTAAGTCGACGTGTCAACGGTGGCAGTGCCCAGACAGCTAAATCTACTCTGCATAGTCTAAAACAAAGTACATTTACTCCAATACATTCTGCTGCAGAAATACCATTGTGGCCTCAGATTGATCATTATGTATTTGTCAATAAATTCAAATGCACATTAACACCCCCAGAGAGATATTATTGGGCAATATTATAGTGAAATCCATAAATCTGTCATTCTGGTCAACATAAATTGTGAAAAGTCACCCCCCCCCCACCCCAGTTGTTCCAGTCTCTCGTGATAGCTTTTGAACTGGCTATATAGTTCTTATTCCACGTCCACTGTAGGATTCTGAGAACATGTCCATGCTGCAGTGAAATGGTTTATTTATTGATTGATTTTATTGTAATTGTATAGGTTGATTTACATAGCTTGGTTAAAATACAGCCTAACACTAAATCAGTTATCTAACTTTCTGACTATAGATGTTTACCCGTTTGCTTTTTTTTTAACAGTAAATGTTTCTTTAAAGCAAACCTAAAGGTTTTCCAGACCAAACTAAGAACATCTCCATTGATAACTGCTGGTGGAAGTTAGTCAACCAGAGCCAGACTCATGGCTGAGTATACGGTCTAGTAATTGGTATTTGGCTGAAGATAATTGAGAAGGCAAGGCTGGCCTCACTGATGTTCTTGTCTTGCACTGAGTGCATCCATGGCCCAACCCAGTACGTGTCCAGCAGAATAGAGCTTTTCAAACTGAGTTAGCTCTCAAATATAACTGGGTTTCTCTTGGTGTTAATAGGTCTGGTAAAATACAATTCCAGAAAACAGGCGCCTTGTTTGCAGTAATGGACATTGCCTAATGAAATGTACATATAACATAATAATACCATGTGCTACTGGATACTGGAACTCTGGATATTGTCTCTATAGTGTATAAACTGGTATATGTATCCTAAATATTGACACTGCATAGTTCTCTGTGAAGTTTAGATTTTATTTTTAATCATTTAAGAATATTGTTTGCTTTCTATTGTTGGGCATATTAGTTTGTTTGTAGTTCTATGCATATATTGCATATGCATAAAGTATGTTTTGTTGCCATTATGCAATAATGGGTTCATCAACACAACACAGTCAGTCTACTTTGTGAGTATAGAATAATTTCTGTTCTAATCAGAGAGAAATGTAGAACTCAAATCCTTACACACAGTAAGCACCTAAAAGTACTACGTATGTGTTTAGATGATAATTTGCTCTAGAATGACCTGGAGGTCTGTGTAAAAATAACTCCCCTTTGATATTGTCATGGATTTGTCCAAATTGTCTTCCGAGGCAGTGTTTTTATTAACACTGCCTGATATCTACTGTTTTCAGTAAGAATAAAAACAAAACCTACATGTAATTCAGGTCCACTGTGTCTTCAACGTTACAAAGACACCAGCATTACTCACGCCTAGAATAACTATTCTAGGCTAATTCCCTCCACAGACAGCGCCCTTATTTTGGTGATTGACATGATTCTCCTACGGGAGATATGGATAGAAATGTAGGCTTTGTGGAGAAAATGCTAAGGACATGTGCTCCAAGTGCATAGTTGCTCCAAGACTTAGGCTATCTAGAGGCGGCCGAGCTTCAGAACAATATTCCTATCTATGTGACTCAATCCTCTTTCAAAAATATCACTACATCATTGGCTACGCTTTTATGCACAATATTCAGTTTTTTGTCATTGAAATTACAATATTTCTACTACATGTTGGGGCTGGCCCGAATACCATTTTACAGACAAATTCTTGATTGTATTTCCGAACTAATATTTGAATACTCGTTCTCAAAAACACAATTAAAAACATTTAACTATAATATTTCATAGCCTGTTAAAAATGTATGTTTTATAACCTGTTAAAAATCAAAGCGGCCAGCCGCACCTTCTGTGAATTTTTAATTTCACAAATTTGAATTGACCCAATCGGAGCTAGCATACATACATACATACTGTCCATACATATAGAGTACTGTATATTAGTTAATACAAGTGTGTGTTTAATAAATAGCCCCACTCTCTTCTTACAGTAGTAATAGTCTTACAATAGTGTTGATGACAGTGTAGGGCAGGCATTGACAGTTTTTACGTGGGTTTATACGAGACAGTAGGGATAAATGGTAAAACATGCATGCATATTGTGAAAAAAACGAATACTCAAATCCTAATTTTAAAATAGAATGCGTTACCCAACAAACAAATACCCGAATAGTCGAGAATTTGGAGTCAGCCCTATTACATAACTACTTAAAATACAAATTCCACTAACATGTCCATGTACATGCAGCTGCACATATTCCAATTAGAATATATGTCCTAATGCTACGCCCTTTTAATAACTTACTCGCCATACAAATGTAATGTCCCTTTTTTTCTTAATGCATTAATGTTTTAAAATAAGGAAAAAAAGAATGGCTGGAGCAGCTTGTCCTATATTGCTTATTTTCAACAAAATATATTTTTTTTTATTTTGTTTTCTGCACATATCTTCCTGCAAAGAGGCAAGAGACCCAATGCGGTAAAATGCAGGTAAAACCCTATTACATGTCTACTTAAAATACAAACCTGAAACCTGACACTCTATCAACTTATTCTAGTGATTCAAAAATCGGAAACAAGAGGTGAAGGAAATCGCAAGCGTTTCCACCAATCAGAATCTAGGTAAAGGCTTTTCAGGCTTTTCAGAAGGTAGCTGAAAGAGCACGGACGCACAATCGCGAAGACAGAAATGGAAATTACGCTGTCGCTAGAAAACGCCCAGTCGCTAGTCAACGCCTTGGTGTAGGTATATCTTAGAGAAACATTTTGCAGTTCTCTCAGTTGTTCAGTACAGTGACACGGCTTCCACAGCATAAAGACTAGCTTGTTATCAGTTTTTTGTGGGCAGTTTGTACCCTGAGGGACTGAGTGGGTCTGTAGAGGTTCAGGTAAACATTAAAATATTCCCAATAAATGTGTCTAAATACAAGCTTGCTAACCCTTCCAATATAGTAAAGAACAGGACTGTCATGGAAGGTGGCGTGTTTTAATGTTAATATTTTGACCAGAAAATGGCTTCTCAGCCACAGGTTTGAGGTTTCATGAAGTGCTTACTTGAGTCAGGGGTTTCATTTTCTAAAAGAGTTTTTTATTTTTTATTTTAGAAAATATAAACCAGTATGGTTGTCCCTTTTTATCATCACGGAGACCTAGTCAGGAATATTTATAGGGATGTGGAAACTGGATAGGTGCCCGGCCTACATTGATTCACACTGCATGCGCGTGCTTCTGCAGAATTGAGCTCCCATGAGATGGGCGTGTGTATACCGTACTAAACAGTGTCTATACTACACATGCGATGTGTGCTTTCTTGTCCTGATCAAAGATGAGCTCTATTTCGTCAGCCATCTGGCAGGTGTATGATGGCCCCTGGCATTTCATCTCCTCTGTAAAGAGAGAGCGCGAGAGACACATACACACACACACATATACACACAATGGCCTCTACCACCATTGTCTCGTGTCAGCCTCCTCCGGTTGTAATGGGTCGGAGGGTTCCCAGTACAAAGCTAGCTCACCACAGCAGCCCACTAATCATTGACTCCAATGGGGTCATTGGCCTTTGGATAGTTAACCTATCCATTTACATTTAGACGTTAGCTCACCTTTTAACAGAAGATGATGGCCACGTGGATAAGAGCAACATGCAGTCATAGCCTTAGGCTTTTACGTCTTTCAGCTGTCTATGGTTTTAATGTTTAGTGTTGTTTTCATTTGAAAATAAAGAATGGGATTTTGTATTGTCAGTACAGTATTTTACTAGAACAAAACAAGTAGTCTTATTCACCACCAAAGTGTCTTTTGTGGTGCAGTGAATTCTGACCTTCCACAAAATTGCAGACATATATTGGTAGTAAAAGTCACAATTGTACTGAAAAAAAAGTGTGGTTATTAAACTTTTGTCCTATAGTGAATTAGTGAATTACTCAGAAGAGGAATTAAATTTAAAGTGTTCCAATCGATATTATTGTTATTATTATTATTATTATTAGAAATGTGCTCTGACATTTAGACCCAAAAAAGTGTGAATGTTTTTTATTTGTATTTATTTTGTATAAAAGCTGTGTAAATTGCATGTGCAGGGTCCTATTAAACCATGACTCTCCCACTCTGTCTACAGGTACGACCCGGCCTCCTCGAGACAGAGAGCTCCCTGGAGTGGATTATAACTTCCTGTCTGTGGAGGACTTCCTGCAACTCGATGGAAGTGGAACTCTTCTGGAAGTAGGAACATATGAAGGTGAGGCGGAGGATAATGGTGATTACGGGTAGAGATGGCACCGATACGATACTGAGATCGGAAATCACTCCGATACTGACTTAAATAGCTTGATCGTATCGGTGACAATTGGACAGTTGTAACCGATCCATGGGGAATTAAATGAATGTACATGCGTAGCTCTACTGTGAAGCATCAGCTATGTCTAACCTACCCAGGCCACACTATCAGCAACATGTTTCTAAAATGCATCTAGGTACTAAAATAGAGATTGGCTGTCATTTACTTTGCAACTTAACTTTAAATGAAATTTTACATTGGAATCGGACCGGTACTTGTATCGGCCGTTACCCAAAGTGATGTATTGGTATCGGGACTGAAAAAACTGGATTGTGCCATCCTTAATTATGATGTTGGTTGTACCTGACACTATTGGTAAGGCAGTATAAAACAATTTTGTCCCAGGTCCTGGGAGAATTCAGGTGTGTTTGATCCGAAACACAGACTGGTTGTGCACTCGCTTGGTTCTGGGGAGGGAGCTTTCATTAAACAGCAGGTCACTCCACATCTGCCCCTCTCACTCTGATTAGACCCACTGTTAAGCCTAATGTGCTGACGCACATCTGCGTGCTTGTGTGTATGTGGGCCTATGTGTGTCTGTGTGTAAACTGCACTTGCCAGTCTGTGTTAGCCAGGTCTGTGTTGCCCGCTACTAAAAGACGTGTGTATGTGTTTATGCACGTACACAGTATATGTGTGCGTGTGTTTACATGCATGTAATGCAGGGAGAGAGAGTCTTCTGGCGCTAACCTGCTTGGCACCAGTTGTACAGTGCGTTGGCACGTTTTGCGCCTTCCCCACAGACGATGTTAAACACCTGTCCACAGGAGTCAATGTCTGTCCCAGCCAGCAGGAGGCACAACCTGGTCAAGTGTGATGCTAGTCTTTTATTATTTAAAACTTGAAAATATATATATATATATATATATATATATAAGTGCAAGTGTCTATATCTTAATGCTAGCTTAATCAACAGCTATAAAAGCCTACCCTTTAAAGCATCATAACATAATTGAGCTGTTAGGCTGAGGCTATCATTTTCACATTTGCCTACAGTAGCTTACAGTAGACTATTTCCCGTCACTGTACTACAGTAGCTTACCAGTACACTTGTATTGGCAAAGCCTTGGGGTCTCATGGTACTCTGTGCTGCTGGTTTCACTGGGGCGTGGGAAGGCAAATTCCAATACTAATGGCAATTACTGTAAATGTTCAAATTGTACCACTGGAGAGGGGACAAAAGAATAATGCTTTGAAGGGCTTATTGTGTTTGAGCTTACCCATTATATTTATGGTGTAGCTTTTCCTGTGGCTGGACAAAACCTGGTTGGAAGCCCGAAATAAGGACGTGTTTCAGCCCTTCTTTTCCCTATCAGCTGCTTCTCTCCACCATTTCAGGACACATTGTGCTGCAGCTTTATTTCCTTTCACTCTCAGATTAGGAGATTTCACAGAGCTCCTACTGCTATACCCCTGTCTTTCGCTCCATCAGTTTTTATTCCTCTGCACTCCTTGCTCTCTCTCTCTCTCTCTCTCTCTCTCTCTCTCTCTCTCTCTCTCTCTCTCTCTCTCTCTCTCTCTCTCTCTCTCGCTCTCTCTCTCTCTCTCCCTCCCTCTCGGCCTCTCCTTTTTATTCCCTTCTCCTCTCTCTGCTAAGCATGCTAATGTCCCCCTTGTTGCCTAGGTAACTATTATGGGACCCCCAAGCCGTCGAGGCAGCCCCTCCTCGGGACACTGATTCTCGGTGATGCTGGCTCTCAGCAGTCCACCCCCAAGCGCACCAAGTCCTACAATGACATGCAAAACGCCCGAGTAGTGCCTGCTGACGACGACGATGACGACCAGGCCTCGGAAATGAACAACAGCTTTACAGGTGAGGCGGTCGCTCTGCTCGCATCATAGTCTCTGTGTGTGTGTGTGTGTGTGTGTGTGTGTGTGTGTGTGTGTTGCCTGCTTTGTCCGTATTCCGTGCGTTTTGTTTTTCTCTCTCCGTCTGCGGTTATGTGGGTCGTGTTTCCGCCTGCGCCGATGTTCCTCCCAGGCTGTGCGTGTGCGTGAGTGTGTGTGTATGTGCGCGTGTGTGTGCGCACCTACGTGGTCAGCTGGGTGGGCTGCCTGCTGTAAGGTGAGAAATGATTCTGTGTTTCTGCTGCTCTGCGTTGCTGGGTGTCTGCCGGTTACATCATGCCGTTCAGATGCTGGCTTCTTACTGTGCATCCAAACACCGCCATCTACCTGTGAGGAGGGTAGCTGTGTGTGTGCGTGCGTGCGTGCGTGTGGTTGAGGATTTGGCTGGCTGTCTACAGGCTCTATCCTATCTTTTACCGTTTCTGTTTTGTCTCTCATTCCCCATTCATGTACACGTTCCATTGGTTATATCTTGTATTACTTCTGTTGTGTCTTTTGTTGTCAGTCTTATTTGCTTCCCTGCGTCGTAATCTGCTGCTGATTTACATGTACTCTACATTGACACATGAGCGGAAAGCGTAGACATAGCAAAACTACAGATAATTGTTTATGCTTATAGTCAATGGCTACACTTCTTTTCACTTTGCTTTGCCTTGGGCGGGGGGGGCGGGGGGAGGGCTTGTTTCTGTTTTTTTTTCTTTTTCACAACTTTCCGTGTGCATCTATGCTGCCTCTGTGTTCCCTGCTAGGCTGCCAGACTAATGAATTAGCATTGGACCTCACTGGAGTGGCGGTAGGACAGTGAGCCAGACCTGTGGCGCTTTTGGGGGATGGGGTTCGGGGTAGGGGATTAAACCAGTCTTGGTAGAGGCCAGGGAGTGGGGAGACCTCCGTTGCAGAGGAAGAGTTTAGACGAGGCCATTGCTGAAAGAATTAGCAATTATTTCTAGACCTAGTCAGTGGGCCTACAGTACAATGGAATGAGGTGGGAGGTTTTATAAGAGCTGGGGGGAGGGCTAAGATTGATTGATGGGTAGATTTACTGTGCAAGCTTTGACCCCTACACAGAGCATGAACCAACTAGCCAAGTGGTATTTGCTCATGTGTCGCATGCATGACAGTTATTTTTTGTTGTTTCGTGTTGTCTCGTGCCCGTTACCCAGGATCCTTAGTGCGTAGTCTCTTCCCTTCTCCCTTGTTGTGTGCAGGTAACCCTAGTGACCCGGACGACAGCCGCAGCGGCATCCTCCGGCCATACCCCGCACGTGAAAATGCACCCTCCTACGGCCTGAACAATGCGCCCACCTGCACGGCAGACAGCGGGCAGCAAACCCTGGCAGAGCCCCAGGCATCTCCGGAGGACCCCCTGGGACCCTTGCCTGACAACTGGGAGATGGCCTACACTGAGAATGGAGAACTCTATTTCATAGAGTATGAGCCTTTTGGTCAATGCGACAACATCACTTGCTTACGGTGCAATTATGCTATGCTTATGCTAGGCTGGTCTGGATATCATTTTAAAAGCCGTAGCCGCCATAGCCCTCCTCTTTCCAGCCACCTTGCCAAACCATCTGGGCTCTGTCGCTCTCCAGGGCAGCCTGATAATCTGCATGCTCTGATCTCTAAGGAGATCACAGCCTGATCACCTGACTACCTCCAGCTCTCTGTCCTCATTACAGCAGCACAGACAGAGACACACCATATGATATGGCTGTGTATTTTCACTGTTTGTGGGCTTCTCTCTCTTCTTCTCTTCTTCACAGAGAATATGCTGGGCGCAGGTTTACTGTTGAGTCCAGTCCGAAACAGTTGTTCTGTTGAATATTTGCAAATATTTAAGGCAAAACTGCTGACTTAATTTCTCTTCTGTAGTCTAATTCCTTGATATGCATGCGTGAGCCCCTGCTGTGTTTTTATTTGTTAGTTTGATGGCCCTTATTTAATTGTTCTGTTTTATTTTTCTTCAGCCACAACACAAAGACCACATCATGGTTGGATCCTCGTTGTGGAGACAGATCAAAACCTATGGAGGAGTGCGATGATGAAGGTAAGCTGCAGATATGACTATACGAAACTGTAGTTATTGGACTTAATCAGTGGGGGGTGCATTTGAGCTCACAATGGTCTAGCTATGTCATGTTCATGACATGTCTTTCATATATTACTGGATTTGCACTTAAAATAGTGTATATGTAATTGTTTAAAATGGCAAATGCAAATGTTGGACACAAATATATTCAGGTTCCTTAGTGCAAAATATTTTTGAGCTGTTCTTGGATTTGCGTAAATTATTTAAAATCAATCAAATTAATGTTATATATTGTTATATTAATGCAGCTGAGAATCATATGATAAAATCACAGACAGTGAAATTGAAAACTAATCAAAGTGGAAACCGTTTGTAACTAATTAAAAATACAAATGATAAAATAGCACCCTCAAGTGGTAGTATTGAAAATGTCAGCATTTTATGACTCGTGGGATTCAACACTAAAATGTTTGAATGTTTTAGTTGATGTGACTAAGGGATCTTTGTGTCACTCTGTCTTTCATTTTTATTTTATTTGGATTCTGTGTCCACCGTCTTTCTCTCCTTCATCTTATTCTGTCCTTTATTTACCATTCTCCGCTTTATTTGGTTTCTATTTATCACACTGCTTTCTTCACCTTGGAGAAGAGGGTATACACACGGAAGACCTGCTTGAAAGTGACTTAGGTAGGTAGCATGAAGCAGTTATGCAGTGCTAGCCAGAGAAGAGGAGGTTTGGTCGTTTCTATAAACCGTTTCAACAAACGTGTTTCTTTCTACTATTAAAATAAAGGCCATGCATGTACAGTATATATGTATGTATATATGTATTTGGGATTTCAGACTACCCTTGAATAATGTTCAAGAGGCATGATGTCTACCTACAGTTCACACAGTAATGAATGACAATGGCCGTATTTCACTCACGCACATGAACCGACCTGGGTTTGTCTAGCTGATTACTCAGGCTAATATGTGTACTTAGATACGCTTTACAGACTGTTAAATGTCTGTCGATGCACCGTTGAATCCCCTGCCCCTTTATGGTGGCACAAACAACCCTGAGATGGAATACATGGGCAGACTTTACAAGGCCTTGAGTGACTGACCACTGGCCCCATTTATTTCCGTCAGATCAGATGGAGACAGTCTATGATTATATATTGTGGAATCCAGCCAGCTGCAAACATGTTTACACGAAAGCCCACACTGACACATAGAGAAATGTATGTATGGTGAAGGAAAGCTAAGATTCTATTTGAGTCTTTTTTAAAGACTGTACTCCTGTAAATGCACGTGTATATTTTCATTTGTGTACAGTATGAGTGTACGTGATTTGCATTTTACAATACTCAGCTGCAGCATCTACAGTACACCAAAGCCCTTATAAGAGCATTTATGGGATATTGTTTAATTTAACCACGTGATCCTGAATAATCTGTTGTGACCAGCATTGGCCTACACTCAAAGAACATTTGTAAAACCTGAAGCAACTACATAAATGTTTCCCTGAGCAAACGAGTATCGAAAGAGGGAACATTATCCTATTGCAGTGGTAGAAAAAACAGCTTTGGTCATATCTTCACAGGCTAGTAGAATACCGTACATTCAGAAGGCTATTGGGCATTTTCTGATCTGCCATAATGTACCCTTCTCTACCCAGCTCTTGTGAGGATGGAGACAACTTGTGTTACACAAAGCTGTTTTGTTCCTCTTTTGTTCAGAACTACCTCCGGGATGGGAGAGAATAGATGATCCGGTCTACGGAGTCTATTATGTAGAGTAAGTGAAACTCTTGAGTTTGCTCTCACATTGCATACTGTTTGAAAGGTCTGCTTCAGACACATTAATCCACATTCTTATTACTGCATTTTATGGTTCAAGTGTAAAGGCTGAATCTTGAGGAGACACTGCCATATTTGCTAGTTGTATTTGAATTAAGACTTGAGCCGCTTCACCGGGGGTTGGCGGCCATTTTCTGTTAGCTGTGGACATTTTGAGCTTCTGGATCTGTCTGTCGCGCGTGCTGCCTTTTCTCTCTCATGATGAATATGCCTAATCTTTCCTTCCTTTCACGTCCATCTCCCATCTGACCCCCCCCCCCCCCCCCTGGTTCTCTTGACCTGTGCTTCCCCTCCCCTGTCCTCTATCTCAGCCACATCAACAGAAAGACGCAGTATGAGAACCCAGTGGTGGAGGCTAGACGGAGGAAACATCTGGAGCTTCAGCCGCAGCCTCCTGAAGGTGAGCGGTACATTCGAGGTTCGTTTCCTGCCCTGTTGTGGCATCATTCCTTTCTTTCTTCATGTGTGTCGTCTTGTTTTATGTTAGTCATGGCTTGGGCCAGATTGTTGTTTTTTTTATCATGAACACCCATTCATTAAATTCAAATGAAAGTATTTTTCATGAACTATAGAAATGATTTTGTGTGACTTGTTTTGGTGGATTTAAATCAGCTGGCCCAAGCTTGGTGTGCTGTTTGTATTTAGGCTTATCTACAGTACAGGCTAAGGTCATGCATGCTCTATTCATGTTATGTTATATTTTGAGACATGGGCTACCTTGATATCTTATTTACCAATGAAAATGTATTTACTGTATAATGAATGTATTTTCCAGTGTGTTAAATAAAGTTGATTATGTAATACAGGATGCAGTATCACTGCTTGATTCAGTCTTCAGTTAAAATGTATGTACAAGACGATATATATTTTTAACATATAAAGGTACATACTGACAAATGTATTCAGAGACTGAATACATATTTTTACTGTGTACATTATATAACTGCTATGCAACTTGCAAAACAGCTGATGAACATACTGTAGTGACATACTGCTCCCTCAACTGTCTCAACTCAACTGTCCTCTGCATTACAAACACATTCATCACAAGAGGGTTCTTTGCGATGGGGAAATGGAAAAAGCGGTCTTTACTCAAGTGTTGTCACTTCCACAAAACACCTCAAAGCCAACACCTGTAAATGTTTATCAAAAAGGAGTCACTCACTATATTTACAGTATATCACTGTAATTAAAGCCATTATATACTTAAAAGCTTTATTCGATTATAGTCCCTGATCCCCACATTTAAGCCCGTTAACAGTTGTTTTAGCCCCAGCTCACAACTTTTAAAGCAGCTACATTAACATGCATCTGGGTATAAGGAAAGGGAAGAGCTCATGTGTGTGAGTTTAGGCAGTCTGTAGGGGAAAAGAGTATAAAGGGATTCCAGCTACTCATGGGCCTGTTTCGGAATTCAACATCCTTGGAATACGGGTGTCGACTTTCTAAACACAAAACAATAAGTATACTGTAAATTATAAGATTGTTATTTTGTACCGTTTTATTTATTTATTTTTTTAACATATTTGTGTTGAGTGCGGTCCGCTGTCATTATGTCTGTACAGAGTGGATAGAAGAACACTCTTCAGCAGGGGCTCCTCTGGCAAACTACGCCCCTAATCACCTGGAAACCTACAGGGACCCCCACGTCCCACCACCTCTGCCCCCCGGCCCTGGGGGACCCAAAAGTGAGCGTGTACGCTAATACTGTAGCCACATCTAATAGAAGCCACCGTAGGAGGAAGAAATAAACTAATTGTCACTGTGGTTTAGAACCGAATGTACTGGAGTTCACTGTTGCCGATTGTTTATAGATATTTAGTGTCAAACTATGGAGAGATAAATATACAGTGTTTTGTCTGATATTGTAGTGGCATATCTACAGTACACCTTTCTATATCCAGGTAGCTGGATCAATCAGTGATTGATCCACAGTAATGACTGTTATGGATGTCAGTAATGCTGACATTTGAGAAGACATTTGCCAAAAGGTCATCATCTTTTCTATTGTATCTCACTCAGAACATTTTTGACAAATGTCGAGTTTCACCACATATTTTCGATGTGTATCCCCCAGCAAAGAAAATTTAAATTCAGTGAGGGTGTCAGTCAGCCTGTCAGTAATAATACATAATTACTGCATTTACTGTACCTTTATCCTTATTGTGGTAATAATATCTATACCCTAAACACTGAAAGTGATCCTGGGAATTGACCAGAAATGAGCTTCAAAACCAGAATTAGCATCCAACAATTCAAGAAAACCCAGAGGTGATGGAACCAATAAGTAAACCTGTGGGACTTATTTAGTTTTGCTGTGGTCTCCAGGGGGAAAACCTTTCTTCACAAGGAACCCAGCAGAGCTGAAGGGAATCTTCATCAACACACAGCTGAAGAAGAGCCGCAGAGGCTTCGGTTTCACTGTCGTCGGGGGCGACGAGCCAGACGAGTTTCTGCAGATCAAGAGTCTGGTGCTGGATGGACCTGCAGCTGTAGATGGCAAGATGGAGACAGGTGCAGTACCTTAGCCTCACCCACAGAGGGCATTTGTTTTATCTTAGATTTCTTTTTTTTTTCTGGTAGGAAATATAAATATATGAATTCAGAAGTCATCCATCTTCAGTTTATGATGATGCTGATTGCTATTAATAATATATTTGAATATGGTGTAATTACTTTAAAAGATGAAAACCTTCACTTCAGTAGTGAGTGATGCATTCTCAATAAGAAACAGTCTCGTATGTAAAGTGCTGCATGTAGAACAATGCTGCCATACCTCATTGCTGCAGGTGACGTGATAGTCAGTGTAAACGACACCATTGTGCTGGGCTACACCCACGCCCAAGTGGTGAAGATCTTCCAGTCCATTCCCATCGGTTCCATGGTAGACCTGGCACTGTGCCGCGGCTACCCGCTTCCCTTTGACCCCGATGACCCCAACACCAGCCTGGTGACCTCCGTGGCTATCGTGGACAAGGAGCCCATCATCGTCAACGGCCAGGAGAGCTACGATTCGCCGTCCGGCCATGGCGGCGGCCAGGCGGGCCCGGTCAACGGCATGCGGGAGCTGCGGCCTCACAGCCCCTCCGCCGACCCCGCCTCCAATGGCTCGCACGGCTACTCCAGCGACGTGGTGACCCTGGCCTCGTCCATCGCCACGCAGCCGGAGCTGATCACGGTGCACATGGAGAAGGGCGACAAGGGCTTCGGGTTCACCATCGCAGACAGTCTGACGGGAGGGGGCCAGAAGGTCAAGCAGATAGTGGACTACCCACGCTGCCGCGGCCTGAGGGAAGCCGACATCCTGGTGGAGGTCAACAAGAGGAACGTCCAGAACATGAGCCACAACCAGGTGGTAGACCTGCTCAGCAAATGTCCCCGGGGCAGCGAGGTCACCATGTTGGTACAGAGAGGTACGGATGGCTGTCTTACTGTACATCTTCACCATGCTACAGTAACATCGATGACTTGCATACTACAACTTTGTTTCACAATTGGTCTGCACTACGTGGTTGAATTCTAGGTCCAGTGCAGGTCTCGACAAGTCTAGATAGATTTGCATTTATACTTACAGTATGTTAAAATCAAATTCATTTGAGATATTACAGTAACATAACCTGAGTTTTGTGGTTCAAAATGCTCTTTTTATACTGCAGAGTACAGTACTCTCCTAACATTTATGGAGTGTGTGCCTCAAGAGTTATTGAAATCTATTATATAATTGGCTTCATCACATGTTATCTGAAGGATTAATAATGTTCTTCTTCCAAAAGTTAGCTAAAAGAACACTATAGCTCTGTTTGGCGGGACCTAATTGACATCGCATGTGGGTGACAGATTGAACATTTTGAGCTGGCTATGATGACTGGACAAAATGAAACGGGCTCAGTGGAGAAAAGTTAGTCAGTGGGAAGTGGATGAACAACATCAGTAGGAGGTTAGGTGAGGAGGAGAGATACATGTACAGTAATGGAGGTATTGAGGAGGAGGAACTCATTTGGTCAGAGTATGAATATGGAGTCTGCTTAATTGTTCCTCTACGGTATTGATAGTCTCCATTCATGAATCAAATCTCTCTCTCTCTCTCTGTTTCTCTTTCTCTCTCTCTCTGTGTCTCTCTTTTCCTACCATCTGTTATACACATTTGCTTTGTTATCTGTATGATATATTATATTTAATAAGTACCTTGGAGCAAAGATGAATGAAATAAGGGTGATGAAGAGGCCTAGGCTGATAAAGATTGATAAAGGATGGGTCAGGTTGAGAATATTTGCTATTAATTAATTCCAGAGAGGTTTGCTATTCATTTTTATTGTAACAGTAAATATGATGGAGGTTCTTGATAGGTCCATATTCACGGTGTGTTTTCTTATAATGCGGCCACACAATGTTAATATGGACGGCTGTACTTATCGCTTCACCACTTTGTGGACTTCGTAGCCTGTATTACTCATTTAATACCACCGTTTGTTAACATTTAACATTTCTGTACACCACACATTTGCCCTAGAATGACCCGAAGGGGAATGTACTTCTCATTGAAAATCCGAACCAAGGCAAGCAGTTGTTTTTTGGTATATTCCTAAATATCATCTACGTAGACAATGTGTGACATTAAGGGTCTCTCATTTGTTTTAAAACTTTACCATTGTTAAATACCGTGCCATGCCAACTGTTGGTGATCTTCATTAGCAGTGTGTTTACATATACAGCGCACATCATCAGTTATGCCCTCTAATGAGTTGACCCTGATATATTATGTTAAATGTCAGCTTCATTATACTGTATGCGTGAGTGAATGCACGAAAGATAGAATGATAAAGATAGGCAGCACACCAGAGAGAGAGAGAGAGAGAGAGAGAGGGAGATATTTGAGTTTTTACACATCTTTATCTTCCAAATCATCAACCAGTTACAAGGATGCGAGCGAGAGAGAAAGGGGGAGTGAGAGAGGGAGGCCAGCCAGCCATTGTGGCAGCAGCATAGATCATCTCCCTTAGCAGTGCCACCAGCCTGTCATTCTCTGGACCTAGGTCAGTGACCAGCTGATGGGGGGGCAGAAACAAACACGTAGACACTGGAACAGCCAGGAGGGGAGGATTGTGATATATGGTGTGGCTATCCATCTGTGTAAACAAACCACCCTGTCAAATTACGGATCCAGCACATGGCCAGTAGGGTAGAAGGTGAGGTGGTTTGGTTTAACAGGCGTAATATCTTACGGAATGGTATTTTGTCCTTTCAGGTAATTGTTGGTAGCCATGGCAGTCATTAAAACATATTTGTAAAAGCTAAGAGAGAGAGAGAAACTATAGGAGAGCAGGAGAGCCACAATAAGAGGGCTGTGGACCAAGGCAGCAGATATTAGTTAAGCTCAAATCAAAACAAAATCCCAACATAGAGCCGCCTCACACATTGAAACACAAGTGAATCAAAGCATAGTACTACAGCTTTGTTGGTGTATGCAGTGTTTGCCACTTTGTTTATGTTCCTATTTACGTAGCCAGGGCTGTGTAGAAGTATTGGTTTATTTTGTCAGCACACACAGAGAATGGTAAGATATCAACATGTGTATTAGCTTGCTGACTATCCCTTTTACGGAAGGGGATGGATATAGAAGAGTATAATGTTGCTTAAAGCCTTAAATGGCCTTAAGTAGTATAGACAGAGGAGGTGTAGTGCAGGCCTATTCAGGTGGCGGCCCGCAGGCCAAATACAGCCCACCAACCGCCCCCATGTGGCCCATGAGGGGATTGCACCGTTGACCACTATACATTAGCACAATATACTGTATAACCACCATACGTATCAAGTTAATATATTACGGTAAATTATTATTAACTGTTTTACAGCCAAGACATCATGACAGAGTATGTTTGTAAATGTAATGTAGTAGTCCAGGCCTAATAATCAATGTGAAGAAGTGAAATGTGTGCACATAGCTCCCATAGCTCCTGTTAGTGAAGATAATGGTTGGGTATGGTACTAGTCACACGTGAACCCATACCGGTAGGAATAGTCTACCCAACGTTTTCGTCTTTACTTGGTCTAACAAATGTTATTTCAGTTGTAGAACACCTACAAGAACTGGATGCATGTGGGCGTGGATGCTATTTTGTTGTGTAAAAGCTTATATGCCAGAGAAGCGGCATCCTATAATTCTATAGAATACCTTCGCTATTGACATGACGCATTGCACATTAACAAAGCTGCTGGTGGATGCTCTCGTAGTCTCACTCTCGTAAATTATTGCGGAAAAAATGTGGCCCATGTGTCTCTTGTTAAAATCTGGCCCACCTGAATTTGTAATTGAATAGCCCTGGTGTAGTGGAACAATAACCCTTAATTACCCTTAATCTACTGGGTGCATCTGTGACTCACCAATCTACACTGTTTGGAAAAGAGCAGTCAAAGAGTCTGGTACCGCAAAGGTACAGTATCTTAGACAGATTTAAAGAAACAGAAACAGATTTAAAGAAACGAAGAAATTCCTGAAAATTCATGGCATATGACACACACATGCACACGCACACGCACACACACACACACACACACACACACACACACACACACACACACACACACACA